>JAQZBX010041798.1:0-22213 GCA_029593785.1 Cabassous unicinctus | reverse complement strand
TCTGTTAATCTGGGCATGATTAAGTTATGATTAGGGCGTTGACTGGGCCACGTCAGTAGGGCGATGAGCCCCACTCCTTGGTGGGTGGGGAATCGAATATAAAAGGCAAGGCAGAGAGCAGTTTTTAAGAAGTTTTTGAGAAGCAGTTTTGATGTTGGAGAAAAGGCCCCAGAGGAAGAGAAGTGAGCCGCTCACCTGATAGTCTACAGCTGACCTTGTGGAGGAACCAGAAGAGCTAAGCCCAGAGAGAAACGCAGCCCCAGGAAGAGAGGAACACAAGAAGCCTGAACCCTGGCAAACGTCGGCAGCTGTCCTGCTCCAACAGGTGGCAATGAACTTGATGAGAAGAAACTTAAAGCTTATGGCCTGGTATCTGTGGACTTCTACCCCAAATAAATACCCTTTGTAAAGACCAACCCATTTTTGGTATTCACATTAGCACCCCTTTGGCTGACTAATACACTGGTGATGACCAGTTTACAAAGACACCCACTTAACTTTATATGAATGATTTTTAGGTAACTGATGAAAGCCTGAATAGAACAATGGATTGGGTTTGGTATTGAACATAGAATTCAATGACACTTTTTCTAGTGTGTCTTTCCTTATAGCATATGCTGAAAATTTGAAACTATATATTCTAGAATATCTTGCACCTAGGTTTCATGATACAAATTAATTTCCTTCACATAGATGCAAGAGCACTTGTTTTAGAAGACAAAAATTAGTGAAGCTTTCCTCTCTTTGCTTATTGCTGTAACAGTGGTGATAATTTCCTAATTCCATAATTGCAGCTCTGACAGAGTCTCATGATTGTTCTTTCTGATTCTGTTAGAGGCAGCTACCCTGGTGGGTCATTTCAGTTGTGTGGCCCAAAGAGTTATTCCTGGAGGTCTCGGCTAGAGCCCACTTTTGCAATTGATCAGAGATTATAATTCATTGGATTAAATTACTTAGTATACAGATAAAGTTATTTCTGTTTTATGTACCTAATGTCTAACTGATCAATGGAATAAATCTTCACTGATCTTTTCCTTCTAATTATATGGACTAAATAGCATGTTATAGTGTGTGGTGTTATATTTCAATAATCAATATTATTCCCACACAGTAAAACTTGGCCTTCTAGAAATGTCAGGGAATAAGAATTCTAACTAGAAGAATTTTTTAACATAGCCGAGTGCACTAAGCACTAGAATATTAATAATAAATATAATAACTATTCTACAAACACAGAGTAAAGCATAAACTTTGTTGAAAATAGGAAATATACATGCATGGAAGAATCCCATAATCCCACTTCACAGATACAACTGCTAGTAATATTTTTGCATGTATATTTTTCCTCCCCCAAAATGGAGATTTATTGTTTATTGTTCTGTAGCTTACATTTTTAAGTCAAATGGACCATAAATCATGGTATATCACAAATACGTACAATAAATATTCCTTGGTTGTGGTATATTAAGTTGTTTTAAACTTATTTATAATAAATAATACTGTGATTTTTCTGAGATATTTAAACTTTAATTATTTTACGGAAATTTTCCTAACCATAACTGGTATACATCTTCTGTGAAATAAGTATGTAGATATGATTGGGTATTACTTGAAAACTTAAAGGCATCCTGTGAATAATTTTTATTGTGACATGCAATAGATGGACATGGAGATGGTACCTGAGGTAAGAATCAGTATCTAATGACTCCAAAGATGGCCCTCTAACTGTTTTCTTGGGGAAAAAATCTGTGATATCTCACTCTCCAAAGAAGTTTATTCTTCACTGTTAGTGTCAGTGTTTGTTGATTTGTTAGGATCATTTGAAACATCTTTAAACTCTGAATGCTATACCAGAGTATCACAGACAAATTCTTTTGTGTGTATTTGATCTTCTGTCTCTTTCACATTACACATTATTACGTACTTATTTCACATTACACATAAAAAGCAGGAAACATCGGTGCTTTTTTAAAAGAAATGCATTCTAATATCTTATAAAAGTCTTACGCAAAGTTTTAAGTCTTTCTTCCTTTCTTTTTTTCCTTTTTTTAAATTTATCTTTCTTTCTGTCTCTTTTTTCCCTCTCCTTCCTTCCTCCCTTCCTTCCTCCCTCCCTCCCTCCCTCCCTTCCTACTTTCTTTCAAGTAAAGCTGGACTACAACATTTTTCTTAGTCCCAAGGATAAACAGGGCATCTTGCTTCCACAAACTTTTACAAGCCAATGTTACAAATTACTTATGGAAACGGACTACAAGGAGAAATTCAGTTGCATTTAGAGTGAAACTTGCTTCACAAAACAATCACAGGTCAACCTAGAGCATAAGAGATTTCTGATCTGAGCAACAGACCTATTTTTTTTTCAGTTTTAAACTTTTAATTCTGAAACATTTCAGAAAATTTTACAGAAAAAGTTGCAAGAATAGTAAAAAGAACCCCTTTGTGTCCCTCATCAGGTTCTCTTGTGTTAACATTTTACCATTTTTGTCTTATCATTCTCTCAATATATGTATTTATGTGAGTTATTTTTCTTAACAACTTGAAACTAAAATGCTCCATTACTCCTAAATACTACAATCTAAATTTTCTTATTAAAATGACTTCCTCTTATATAACAACAACAAAGCCATCAAAATCAGAAACTTAGCAGATATAGTGCTACCATATAATTCTGATGCCTTTCAAATTTAGTTAATTGTCTCATTTATTTCATTTACAAATCCAGGGTTCAATGAGTTATAATTTGTTATAATCACTGTTTTAGTTTCCTTCACTGCTCAAGCAAATACCATGTAATGGGCTGGCTTAAACAATGGGGATTTAATGGCTCACAGTTTTGAGGTTAGGAAAAAAATGTCTAAATCAAGGTATCATCAAGAAGATGCTTTCTCCCCTGAAGATAGGTATTTTGGGGCTGGCTGCTGATAATCTTTGGTCCTGGGTTCCTCTCTCATATGGCAGTGTACTTGGCAGCCTCTTCTAGCCTTTCTGCTTTCTTCTGGGTTTTGTAGAAATTCATCTTCTTGCTTCCTGTGGCTTTCTTTCTCCTATCTGTCTGAATTTCATTCTGCTTATAAAGGACTGCAGTAATAGGATTAAGGCCCATCCTGGTTCACACATTAACTAAAGTAAACTCATCAAAAGGTCCTACTTACAATGGGTTCACACCCACAGGAATGGACTAAGCTTAAGGGCATGTTTTTCTGGAGGACATACAGCTCCAAACTACCACTATCACTATTTATTTAGATGTTAAAATGTCTAATATTTGGTAGTGGAAATATTCTTACATTGATTCCTGGGTCCTTTTGATATATACCCATCATTCTTTGACCATGTCCTTTTCTCTGCCCCCCCAAAAATATGTTCCAGCTTTTTTCTTTATTTTTAAAAAAGTTTTAGATTAAATAAAAGTTACATATAAAATATAAGGGATTCCTGTATACCCCACATGCCCCCCACCCCCGCTCATATTTTCCCCTCTTAATAACATCTTTCATTAGTGTGGTGCATTTGTTACAATTGATGGACTAATATTGGAGCATTGCTACTAACCATGATCTATAGTTTACATTTTGGTTTAAACTTTGTACCATACAATTTTATAGATTTAGACAAAGTGCATAATGGCATGTATCTGTCATTGTAAAATCATGCAGAACATTTCCAATGGCCTAAAAATGACCTGTGTTCCACCTATTCTTCCCTGTCCCTCCCCTCGGAAACTATGGTAATCATTAAGTTTTAATTTTTCAAGAATAAGGATCATAGTTATATGCATTAATATTGAGGGCTTGATTTTTTGGTCTATTTTCTTTTATTAGGCATTGTCTATGTACTAGAGAGATTCCTGCCCCTCTGAGACCATAACAGGACTTCCAAGGATGGGCGTTTAATATTTTCGTGTTTATTGTGTGGGTCTCCACCCACTGAGATAACACCCTATGACAAGACAAACACATTCATATTACACAGAAGCATGTCCCAGGTGCACCCTTTCCCACTATGCCCCCACCACTAACAGCCTTCACCAGTGACCCTCCCCTGCCATATTTTCCAAAAGAACATTCCAACTATTGTAGTTTCAACTACAGACCTTCCATTCCCCCAAGATTCACCTGTTTCTTCCTCCAGCCCTCCCCCCAGTTCCATGGATAGTCCAATGCAACCCCTCACCCTGCAGCACCCCCACTCACATCCCTGCACCACTATCACTTCCATCCACTGCCAAACCACCCCCTTCCACCTTAGCATATGTTCTACCTAGATTGAGCGTCAGCTTACCACATTCTACACACTTTCTGTCTCCTGATAACCTATGTTCCAGACTCTATCTCTATGAATCTGCTCAATATGTTTAGGTCATATCAGTGAGGTCATGCAATATTTGTCCTTTAGTGCCTGGCTTATTTCACTCAACATAAGGTCATCAAGATTCATCCATGTTTTTGCATGTGTCAATACTTCATTCTTTCTCACAGCTGAGTAATATTCCATTGTAAGTATATACGACATTTTGCTTATATATTTATCTATTCATGGACACTTGGATTCCAAATTTTGGCAAAAGTGAATAATGCTGCTATGAACATTGGTATGCATATATCTTTTCATGTCCCTGCTTTTGATTCTTCTGGTATATACCCACCAGTGGACTGGCTGGATCACATGACAGTTCTATAGTTAGTTTTCTGAGGAACTGCCAAACTGTCCTCCACAATGGCAGCACCAATTGACATTCCCACCAGCAGTGGACAAGGGTTCCCTTTCCTCCACATCCTCTCTAACACTTGTAGTTCTGTTTTGTTTTGCTTTGCTTTTTTAAATAGCTGCCAGTCTATTAGGTGTAAGATGATATCTCATTGTAGTATTGATTTTCATTGCCCTATTAGCTGCTGATGTTGAGCATCTTTTAATGTGCTTTTCAGCCATTTGTATTTCCTCTTTGGAACAGTGTCTCATCAAATCTCTGCCCAGGGAAAATGAAATAAAGAACTAAAACAAAAATATATATATAACAAATCTCTTGCCCATTTTTTAAATGGGCTGTTGTTTTTTTTTATTTTCAAGATTTAAGATTTCTTTATATATGCTGGATATTAGACCCTTATCAGGTAAGTGATCCCCAAATATTTTCTCATTGAGTAGGTTGTCTTTTCACTTTCTTGACAAATTCCTTTGAAGCACAAAAGTTGTTAATTTTGAGGAGGTCCCATTATCTATTTTTTCTTTCATTGCTCATGCTTTGAGTGAAAGTTTATGAAACCATTTCCTACTACAATATCTTGTAGATGCTTCCCTACATTATCTTCTAAGAGTGTTATGGTTTTGGCTCTTACATTTAGGTCTTTGGTCAGTCTTGAGTTAATTTTTGTAAAGGCATGAGATGGTGATCCTCTCATTCTTTTGGCTATGGATATCCAGTTCTCCCAGCACCAGTGTGTCCCAGTTGAGTGGGCTTGGTGGACCTGTCAAATATCATTTGACCATATATGTGAGGATCTATAACAGAACCCTCAGTTCAGTTTCATTGGTCAGTATGTCTATCATTGTGCCAAAACCATACAGTTTGATGACTGTAGCTTTGTAGTATGCTTTAAAGTCATGTAGCATGAGTCCTCTGATTTCATTTTCTTTTTTCAATATGTTTTTGGATATTTGGGACCCCTTGCCCTTCCAAATAAATTTCATAATTGGCTTTTCCAGTTCAGTAAAAAATGCTGTTGTAATTTTTATTAAGATTGAGTTAAATCTGTAAATCATTTGGGGTATTAATGACATCTTAATGATGTTTAGTCTTCCAATCCTTGAACATGGAATATTCTTCCATTTATTTAGGTCTTTTGATTTCCTATAACATTGTGTAGTTTTCTGTATACAAATCCTTTACATCTTTAGTTAAGTTTATTCTTAGATATTTGATTATTTTAGTTGCTATTGTAGATGGAAGGTTGTTTTGTTTTTTGTTAATTTCTCCTCAGATTGCTCATTATTAGTGTATGGAAATGCTGCTCATTTTTGCATGTTGATCTTATATCCTGCCACTTTACTGAACTCATTTATTAGCTGTAGAAGCTTTATTGCAGATTTTGGGGGGCTTTCTACATATAGGATCATGTCATCTGCAAACAGTAAAATTTTTACTTCTTCCTTTTTAATTTGGATGCCTTTTATTTCTTTAGTTTTCTTTTCTTGTGGTGTCTTTATGTGACTTTGTATTATGATTATGTTGACATAATAGAATGAGATAGGTAATGTTCCCTCCAATTCTATTTCTTAGAAGAGTTTAAACAGGATTGGTGTCAGTTCTTTCCAGAATGATTGGTAGAATTCACCTTTGAAGCCATCTGCTCCTAGGCTTTTCTTGGTTGGAAGGTTTTTGATAATGGATTCAATCTTGTTACTTGTGATTGTTCTGTTGAATTCTTCTATTTCTTCTTTTGAGGTAGGTTGTTCGTGTGTTTCTAGAAATATTTTTCCATTTCATCTAAGTTAGTTATCTTGTTGGCATACAATTGTTCAAAGTATCCTTTTATGATACTCTTTATTTCTGTGGGATCAGTAGTAGTATCCCCCTCTCCTGTTTTTTATTTTTATTTTTTATTTTTTGTATCTTCTTTCTTTTAGTATTAGTGTATCTAATGGTTTGT
The DNA here is from genome assembly GCA_029593785.1 of Cabassous unicinctus. NCBI lineage: Eukaryota > Metazoa > Chordata > Mammalia > Cingulata > Chlamyphoridae > Cabassous > Cabassous unicinctus. The sequence continues at coordinate 15,566 of JAQZBX010041798.1, read as the reverse complement.
CAATTTGATTAATGTTCTCAAACAGCCAGCTTTTTAATCTTGTTAATTTTTCACTAGTGTTTTTTTTTTCTCAATTTCATTTAGTTCTGCTTTAATCTTTGTTATTTCCTTCTTTCTGCTTCCTTTGGGATTAGTTTTATTTTCCCCTCTATGTACTCCAGGTGTGCAGTAAGGTTTTTGATGTTAGCTCTTTCTCCTTTTTCATTTGTTCCAAGGTAGTTAGTGATTTCTTTGTAATTTCTTCCTTGCTCCACTGATTTTCTAAGAGTGTGCTGTTTAACGTCCATATCTTTGTACCTGTTTTGGTTCTCTGCCCCTTAATAAATTCTAGCTTCATTCCATTGTGGTCAGATAAGTTATTTTGCATAATTTCAATCTTTCTAAATTCCTTGAGACTTGTTCTGTGATCTAACATGTGGTCTATCCTGGAGAATGGTCAATGTGCCCTCAAGAAGAATGTATACCCTACTGTATCTGGGTGTAGTGTTCCGTATATGTCTATTAGGTGTAGTTTCTCTAATGTATTATTCAAGTTCTCTGTTTCTTTATTAAAACTATGTCAAAATGTTCTATCTAATGGTGATAATGGTACATTAAAGTCCTCCACTATTCTTATAGAGGCATCTTTTTTTTTCTTTTAATTTTACCATTGCTTGCCTCATGTATTTGGGGGCACCCTGATTAGGTGCATAAATATTTATGATTGTTCTTTCCTCTTGATAGATTACTCCTCTTATTCGTATATATTTATATACCTTCTTTGTGCTTTACAGTAGTTTTGCATTTAAAATCTATTTTGTCCAATATTAGTATAGGTACTCCCACACTTTTTCTACCCTTTTTTTTTTTTTTCGGCTGTTGTTTGCCTGTAAAATCATTTTCCAACCTTTCACTTGTAACCTCCTTGTGTCCTTGAGTTTAAGGTGAGTTTCTTGTAGACAGCATTTAGATGGGTCATATTTCCTTATCCATTCTGCCAATCTTTGTCTTTTGACTGGAGATTTTAATCCATTAATGTTCAATATTATTACTGTCAAGGCAGTCTTTATATTAGACATTTTTTCTTTAAGCTTATATATGTCATATTTTGTTTTTATTTCTCTTTTTTATCATTTTAGTTATTCTTACAATTAATAATCTTCCTTTCTACATTCTCCTCCAACCCTCTCTCTCCTGTGTTTTTCCCTTTCAACCTGTAGAATTCCCTTTAGTATTTCATGAGGGCAAGTTTATTGTTGATAAACTCTTAATTTCTGTTTATCAGTGAATACTTTGAACTCGCCCTTATTTTTGAATGCCAGCTTTGCTGGATACAGAATTCTTGGCTGATAGTTTTTTCTTTTAGCACTTTAACTATGTCACACCTTTGCCTTCTTGCCTCCATGGTTTTGGATGAAAAGTCAGTGCTTAATCTTGTTGCTCTTCCCTTATATTTGATGGATCTCTTTTCTCTGGCTGTTTTCAGAATTCTATCTTTGTCTTGAGCCTTTGACAATTTGATAAGTTTGTATCTCAGGGTAGCCCTGTTAGGATTTTTCTGTATGGAATGTGCTGTGGTTTCTGTGTATGTTCATCCATGTCCCTCATAGGAGTTGGGAAATTTTCAGCTACTATTTCCTCCAACGCTCCTGCTGTCCCCTTTCTCTTCTCTTCTCCTTCTGGGATGCCTATAATGTGTATGTTTGTGTGTTTTACCTTGTCACTCAATTCCCTGAATCCCTACTGATTTTTTTATATATTTTTAATCTTTCCATTCTCTTTGTGATTTCAGATGTTTTATCTTCACTGTAACTAATTCTTTCCTCTGTTCAAATCTGCTACTCTGTGCTTCCCGTGTATTTTTAATTTCTTATACTGTGCCTTTCATCATCATCAGATCTATTATCTTTTTGTGTATGTTTATAATTTCTTCTCAATGTTCCCCCAATATCTTCTGAATATCCTTTATCTCTTCCTTCACTTCATTAACTTGATTCATGATATTTGTTTGAACATCCTTGATTAGTTCAACATTCTGTATCTCCTCCTGGTCTTTAGTTTGTTCATTAGACTAGAGCATGACCTTCTGTTACCTTATATGGCTTATAATTTTTTGCTGGTGTCTAGTCACCTTTTTATCTTAGAGGACTTATTCAGTTTGTTAGCTTCTCTTTCTATTTTAGGGTTTTATTTTATTTTGTTTTTCGTTAAAGGTTCTCTTTGACACTTGGTTCCACTTGTTATATATTTTTGTTTTTGTCCATCTCCCCCACCCAAAAAAAAACATTAAGACTATAGAAAAGGAAAGAAAGCATATGGGAAAAAATAAATAAAAGTTATGGAAAAGGAATCATAAAAAAAGAAGTAGTAGGAGTGAAAACTCATAAAAAATAAAAAAGGAATAAGAATAAAAAAGGTGGAATAAAAATGGAACCAGGAAAAAAATAGAATAAAATAAAATACCACAAAGATGAGAAGTAAAGAAAGAAGAGGAAAACCAAACAAAAGTGTTGAATGAAAGAAAAGCAACAGAAGAGATAAAAATGAAAGAATGAAAAGAAATAAAGAAAATAAGGAGAAAAAAAGAGTAAAAAGAAAGAAATGGAAAAAAAAGCAACAAAAGGGAAAAACAGAAAAAGAAGTCCTCCCTCTCAGGCCACTAGCAACTGTCTCAATCTGCTGCCCTCCACAGGTAAGGAACCTGGTTTAGAGAAAAAAATAAAGAATAAAAATAATAATATAAAATGTCAAATATCAAAAAAAAACAAAGTAAAAATAATCTCAATCTATATTCCCTGTCATGAGGCTGCTTGACTTTCAACTGTCCCACCCCCAGGAGCTGGTTGGAATAATCTCTGGATCCCTTCTCTTCAGGGCTGGTTGGGCACCTGAAAGCTCCTGGGCTGCCTCTCCCCACCCCCTTTCCCCTCAGGCCAATTATGCTTCTGTCAGTTTGCTGGCTGCCTCTCCCAGCATCCCTCTCATCAGGGCTTTTAGGAGCCTGTCAGCCCACCCCCTCACTGACCCAATTCCTCTCTCTCCTAGGGCAGGTGGGTATGACAGCCTGCCTGATCAGCATCTCTCTCCCCTCTCCCTGGAGCCAGTTCAACACAAGCTGGTATCTTTCCTTTTTCTGGAACCAGCTGAGATCAGGTCTGCTAGCCTTATCTTCTCCACCCCTATTCCTCTTTCCCTGTGAGCTGGCTGGGTGCCAGTTCCCTACTTATTTTCCCCATAGCTCCCCCACCCTTAAGAAATTGTTGGGTACTAGGATGCACCATTGGTTGCCTGGGGGCTTTCCTTACTTTCAAAACTGGTTGAGCGCTCCTCTTCCAGCCAAATCACTTCCCCAGCTTCTTTCTCCCTCTGAGGTGGATGTGTGCTGACTTGCATGCACTTTCTCCCATGGCTTCCCTTTCCTCCAGACAGCTGGGTTCCCCCTCTCTAGCTGTCTCCTCCAATTGCACCTGCCAACCTTCCCGTAGTTTCTGGAGGAGGAGTGCAGCCTGCCATTCCCTATTCAGCCATCTTGTAGTTTATAATTTTTTTTAATCCTTTGGAATAAGCCATTTATTGAAGAATCCAAAGTTTATTTTATTGGAGAATGGAATTTAGAAGCAAATATACAGGTGTTAGTTTTGCTCATTGATAGATGTTAGCCTGAAAAGCTAGAAAATATGTATATATAATTATACATGATTTTATGTTTGAAATATCATGAAAATATATTTTGTTTAACCATACACTAATATACATTCATTCATCAATATCAATTATATATATATACACACACACAAACATATATATATACATCATTTACAACAATTCTTCCAATTTCAAATCAACATATAAGGATTATTCCTTCTTTCCTTATTCCACATTTGTTACTGCCTTCTCCAAAAGAAATATGACTGCCATTTTCTGCAATATAATGGTAAGGACCTCATGACTATTCCAACATTATAACCAAAGCATGGAATCAGTACATTAAAAAGACCTCATAAGTTCCTACCTCTTGTTCCTCCCCCTCCTTTTCCTTCCATCTGAGGTGTAGGTTCCAGTACTTTGTTCTAGGACTACGGTGGAGGGCGTGGTCTACATAATGGAATATGGTAGAACCAGGCCAAAATGGAAGCACACATGATCTACAAATATTTACTGAGTCTCTACTATTTCAAAGATGTTCTGCTAGTGTTTTTGAGAGTAGTTTACAACTAGCTGTTTATTTTCTTTTTTCTTAGTATAATACTGACCTCATTGTGATAGAGAACTCCTTTCTCACCTCTCTTCTACTGTTACCATTATCTGATCTCTTGGCTTTATGACCTCAACCTGACCTGGCTCATCACCATTATAGCATAGCATTACTCAGGTGACCTGGAAATGATTATGACATGGGACAGGCCAATGATTCCTAACTGTATGTCCTCTTAAAATAAGGTTGGAAAGAAAGGTTGATTAATAATAGGTATGCATGCATGTGTGTGCACACAATAAAGAAGGGAACACAATAATAGCAAGGCATAAAGCTGTCCTATTCTCCAGTGACCTAATGTCTGATCTTGATAGATAGGTTCATTATTAGTTTCTTGTTAATTCTTGGATAATTTTGTATATGCTTTATACCCTTCTCCCACCACTCTCCAGAGGTGAACTTTGGTAGGAAAGCTATATTACCTTCTCTCTCCTAGGCTGTATGCTTTCTTCCACCTCCTTCCAAAAACTTCCTTCAGCCCAACCACTACTGTCTGCTCTCTGCTCCTCAAAGCAACTAATTCTTTTTGTTAGAGCAAAGAGCATACCTTGTTTTTTAATTCGGATTCCTTGAATGAAATCATTAAAGCAACACTCCTGTGAAACCACACCTATGTGCAAACCATTAGAATCAAGCTCATATTTCTTTTATTTCTATGTGATGCTGATATTCCATTTCTCATATTTTATAGCAAATATGCAGTTATTGTCTATTTCCATGTCTCTTTCCATTAGTAGTAATTAAGCCAATAAGATAGTGATCAGGAGATGCTCTTCATGTTTTAGAATAGATTTTTCTTTTTTTTTTTTTCTTCTTTATTACTTTGCTAATTCTTTTCCAGTATATATATATATATATATATATATGAACAGTAGCTTTTAAATCTCTAAACATAAGAATCTGGCACATTGCCTAGCAGTGCACCTAGTAGGTACTCAATAATAGTAAATACTTGATGAATTAATGGAATGGCCTGGATTCATGTATAAATGTATTATTTACTATATTGATGAAATTAATAGAACAACATGATAGACTAAATCAGAACAAATATGAGTAAACCAGCATATTCTTGAATGATCTTGTTGGTGTGAGAAGGAGAAGGAATCAGGTTTGCACTTAATTTATGCTTGCTTGTAAAACTGCTTTAGAGGGTACATTCTAGCTCTAATTAGTTAGTTTTTTTTCTGGCCCTTCAGATTGGTGCATTATAAGTAGATTTTTATGTGTTTTTATAAACTAGGCTTTTATTTTTGATGGTTTAATTTTCCTTTTATATTATGCAAGGATAATCCCTTTTCTCCTTGGTCATATACTGAAAGCAGAAAACAAAATGAGACCAAATATCATTCTAAAACAATATTCATAGAAGACACTGCTTGGTTATTTCAAGCCTGAAAGCAATGCTTTCAAAAATTGATTAAAGGTATTAGGGGCATTGTTTTTCTCTAATAATAATTATCCAGTTAGTGAAATTTTGTGTTTTTAGAAATGAGCTATAATCATTATAAAGTGGAAATTTCATTATTTTTTTGTTTTCATAGTACTGATTTCTTCTACATTTTGCACTGTTAAAATTCTGGCTTCATGCTGATATTGATCTGTAGTTATATTTGAAATCAGTATATACAACATCAAGAAACAGGTAAAAGAATAGAATAAGTAGTCTTCCCTTCCCTTTTCCTACACATACATCTGAAAATATGTGAATTTTCATTTTATAGAACAGACTTTACCTAATTTATTTTAAATTCATTGTAGTAGCCTGACTTGTAAGAGGAAATTTCATCAAATATTTTAAAGTCCTATTGCTGTGGAAACCTATGCAAATTCCTTGTGGAAATGCAGACATAAGTTTCACTTCATCAATAATGATGCATATTTTCATATAAAATATGGGTTGGACCTCACCCACAATATATGACACTTCTCCAGTGTACTCACTTTATAAAAGCATTGGTAGCATTTAATTGAAAAAGTAGCATAAAGTTTATGTAATGTTCGAAATGACTTTAGATTTTCAAATAGTGTTTTTTTGTGTAGTCATAAAGTCCTTTTATTTTCTCTTTGAGGGTGAGGGAGGGAGGAAAGATGGGTTGCAACAGTTGGGAGTTAAAGCAGGTTTAATGAACATACAGGTTATTAAGAAACTTTATTCAAATTAAGGACCCATCAATGACACGTATATCTAAAATGCACAGCAGTATCAGTATGTCTTGGCTATTCAACTTCCACTCTAAATTAAAGTTATGGCTTTGAACTCTTGGGAATGTTAGTGAACGAAATAATCAACTGCAATGTGGGAAATAACTTGTTCTGAAAATCTTTTTCAAGTGATTTTTGGAAAAGCATTTATGCAATAGAATAATTCCTTTTCCTCAACTGGGAAAGGAAAAGAAAATATAAGATTTAAAAATTATCATATTAAAACACATATGGCATAAGGACTCTTTTTACTTACCAAAGATATTTTTGACAAGAGAAGGAGAGGACTAGAATCTGGGAGGGCAAGTATACATGTACTTTTTAGGTTCTATTACATTGATTGATTTCATAAAAGAAACAAGCTATTTAAAAATTACACTCTACTCACTTATCTTCTTGTACTCTTCAACAGATGGCACCCAGCAAAAAAGGCATGCCATCAATCATCCTGTGTCTTGCCCGACACTTTTTCTGTCCCACTTTTCTCATGCCTTTCAGCGCCATTTGCCACTATGACATCTCTACATATCTGTTTGCTGAAAGAGTCAGCTGCTGTATCTTGGCGTCCTAAGACAATTGGCGCAAGTTTGAGTCACTCTTTCAAGAAAAGCTAGGCACAACGCATCATGTCTAGCATGTCTACACGTTCATATTAATAAGCATATAGTTTGAAAAGGGGGCATGGGCAGGACGGGCACTGGTGCTGAAAGATCTCTCAAGTTTTGTGAAAGGGTCCTTTGGTCTATAGTGTTTTTCAAAAAGTTTGATTTTGTGGTGCATGTTTTCTTCGTACAACTTAGTTTGGTAGCTTGAATCAATAAACTCTTGCATTCAGAAGCATCTCCAAGATTTTGACAATTCGTGCCAATTAAGTTCAAATGTGTCACAAAGTGGTCCATCTGACAGTATCTTGTCATTCAGTTGACAACAAGTTGCTCCTATTGCATGAATTATAGACAAGATTGATCCCCAAAGGGATTCTTCAAAAGGGCAATGGCAGTAACATATGAGAAGTGTACAAGACAAATTGAAAGAAGGGAATTAACTTATAGTAAGATACAAAAAGGCATTAGTTTGCACCGAGGAACTTATTCTGAGTGAACAGATGCTACTTAGAGTGTTAATACACCAAAGTTTTACAAAGTTGTGAAACATCATGACCATAGAATTCTAATAATTTTTTGCATAGGATAGAGAGCTTAGCCCTATTTTCAGTATAAGGGCAAATTAGAAACTGGACCATTTGCAGCAGTAACAAGACACATTTCATAAGCTGTTTCTTTCAGAGATGATCCATTTCATCCTATTTTAATTGTTTGTTTAGACATAGTTGTCGGCTTTCCTTTGAGCCACTCTGTCAGGAACTGTGACAACTATTCAATTTTGTAGTTACCATACTATCTTATAATGCTGTCTTTCTGTGTATGAAAGTCCAGTGCAAAATGAAAATGTGGAGCATCTTGTTGAATACTTATCAGGACTTTCAAGACAGTGAGAGCAAAACATTAAACCAAGCATGAGACCTTATGCAGATGCATTGTACCTTACTCACTTCAGTTTAAAATATTTGAAGACAGCTTCTTTATTCTTTTAATTATTTTCAATATTATACTTGAATGTGCTTTAAAAATCAAAATGTCTGGAAGGACTTAAAATAAAAATTAAGCAACTCTCTAGCCCAAGTTCTTTAGTCACACTGTCCAGGAGTCATACTGCCCAGGGACTGTCACCACCAGCAGAGTCTAATGTGGGATTGTGCTTTGTGCATAAGGAGTTTACACATAGTAGAAATTGAATAAATAGTTTTGGTCACTTGATTGTTATTTTAAAGTGTGTATTCTGGATCTGGCAGCAATAGAGGCAATTCATACACTGAAAGAATGCTTGACAGTTAAGCTGGGGAAGAAACATAAATCTGTATCTCTTATTAATGAGTGAACAAACAATATCAATAGTTTCCACTTCATATTAATTGTGCTCATTTAGAATGCTCAGTGAAAATTACTTTTAAGGGGTACTAATTATATTGTACCCACATAGAATTCACTTTTGGCTTTATAATGGGACTTGCTTGAAAAGAATCAACTGAATTAAAATTATATTTGGAAAAAGTGGATGTGGCTCAGGTGGTTGAGTGCCTGCTTCCCATATACAAGGTCCTGGGTTTGATACCTGGTACCTCCTAAAAATAAAACAAATGGAAAAAACCAACTCTTATTGGGGAGCAGATGTAACTCAGTGGTTGAGTGCCCGCTTCCCAGGTAGGAGGTCCTGGGTTCAATCCTTGGTACCTCCTTTAAAAAAAAAAAAAAAAAAGATATTTGGATCCCTGAAAATTGAGCCTGAGCAATTTGCATTAAACTGTTTGATTTAGAATAAGTTAAAATAAAACATACTTGAAAGGCTGTACTATGTAATAAGAAATTTAATTACATCCTTATCACACCTTGGGCATTAGAATTTAGCACCGCAAGCACCAGCCCAAGATAAGCAAAGGGAGCAAATGGTTTCTGAGTATTTGTGCATTATGCTACCTAGACAAATCCTTGAGTTTCCAGGTTGTGGAAAACTGCTTGATATAGTTCATCTAATACTTGTATTAGTTACTGACTTATTATTAGCTCCTGAGGTAAATTGATAATTCTGCTACTTAGGAAATTTTGTCTTGTATTTGGAAAAATATCATCCATCAGAATTCATCAATGCCAATTAAGTATTAGAGGGGAAAATCAGCTCAAGTAGTGCCTAAATCTGAAAAATAGAAATAACCTGGAGCCCTACCTGTGAGCATTATTTATTTATTCATTTATATGCTGGGCTTATATGGCACCTTCCTTCTGAAGAACTGATTTAAAATCTTGCAAATGGCATTCTTTGAAAGAAAAACTTATAGACACAACCTGGTTTGGAGGTGGAAAACTTTGTCCAAAATATTCGGAGCACTTAGTAGATATAAGAGAGCCTGGCTGCCTCTGTCAATAAATAACATTTACTTAGCAGTTACATTTGCGAGTGTTTTGCTCTTATTATTATTTTTTTTTTCTTTTACTTCCTGTTTAAAAAAAAATGAAGCTTTTAGTGATGGTAACATGGTGTTGGGATAGTTGTGGTTGAAAAGAAAGGTAGCTAATCGGTAGTCTTCCTACGGGGCCACATGCAAAGACCACCCATTATTTCAAACCCTGGGGGAACAAGATGATCTTTTGCATTATTTCTGAAGTGTGAAATGAGAGATGTAGCTTTGGCAGTGTTTAGATTTGTAACTTCATGAAAGATTGGAAGCATTTTTGTTCTAATATAAAATGAGAAGATGGTGTGATTTGAAAATACGTGTGTCTGGAAAAAGGATTGAAAAATAGCAGTTTTCTCCCTCAGGTTGATTTTATTCCCAAATGGGTCATTTATTTATTTGTTTATTCATTTATTTTCCATGTTTTCCCCAATGCCTACCACATGCAAGATGGCAAAGATAAAAATATTTTTAAGGTATGGTCCAAGCTAGAACTCAAAATGAAATGAAGCAAAGATGACTGGAAATGATAATAGGGCATTATTTCATGGTAGGAAGATCCGTGAAGCTGCAAAGACGAACCATGTAGAATAGGCTGAGCGTGGAATTAGGCTGCCTCAAGATGCAAACCAGAATGCCGATATGAGATTTTCTGGGGGAAAATCATTTTATAGAAAAGTCACAAGACTTATTTTGACAAGTGATCTTTCAGATTTGTGATGCTGGCATGAAGGAATTTAGACATAAAGGAAATTGGCAGACGAACGTGGACACATTGCACTGAATGTGATCACTTCTGAAAGTGCAAAGAAAGGGCACATCCAGCTGACATGACTCTTTGGAGAAACGAGTTTTGTTTGTAATTATATATATTTTCTCTTTGAGAATCACCTAACAGTGCTCACTCCATAATGGACTATATGCCATTAATTCTCCACTAATTCCGCATTGTTATTCTATGTGACACAGTTCTTCAAACCCTAAAGCTTTTATTTTCTCTAACACGGATATATTTAGAAAGTAATTTACTTGGGAAAAATCTATTGTCACCTATTCTCAGTTCCTATCCTTCTCAGTGAACTAATTTATTGCACAAAGCATTGTTTCATATTAAAATAAATAAGCAATGAAAGAGCTCATTATGTTTATAATATTTTCTTACTGTTAATGCAAACAGTAGTATATTAAGCTGCTGATGAAAAATTAAAATGTTTCTCCCAGTCCTTGTAAGAATGTTCTGGGGATTTCTTTACACATCCGGTTAGGGAAGATAATGTACAGGGTTCATACATTTTTTCTTCTTGGCAGATTAGTCTCCCTAAAAGAGTAAATAATTCCTATAACTTCTTTCCTCAAAAACCTTCAGTTTCTTACTAAAATTCACAGAATAAATTTTGGGCATCTAAGTTAGCAATCAGTACCTCTTGCAATTTAACCCAGATTTACTTATTGCTATGCTTTTTGTTTTTGTTTTTGTTTTTGCTTGTTTGTTCATTTGTGAGTACCCTATGATCCAGAAAAACTGAGCTCTTTGGTGAAATCCTACCTTTGCCTGGAATATTCTTCTTCCTTATTTACATATATTCAAATGCAACCTGCGTTTTTATCCTAGATCAAATTTCAACACATCCCAAATCCTTCTATTTATCTCCACCTTAAATAATCTTGCCTTGCTCTGAACTGACATTGTACTTTATCTGAACCTCTTTATAGCATTTATCACTTTCAACCCTGTATTATGTTCTTTATATAACACCAAGAACACATTATTTATATACATGCTATTTTCCTCTCTTCCAAGATAACAAGTTCAGTGATGCTCATGCTTAAATTTGTCACTGTAGCTGACATAGCAGCAAGTCATTTGCTTTGCACTTAGAAGGTATGCAATAGACATTTTTTAAGTAAATGAATGAATGAAGATTAATGTCATAGATGAGGAAACAGGCAGGGAAAAGTTCAATGACTTTTCTAAAGTCACAGAGGAAATCTGAAAGTAAAGAGAAATGTACAGTAAAAACTTCAATCCAGTAAATGCCATGATTTAAAAAATAATAAGTGGAATAATTGTTAATTCACTGAATCTTACAGATGAATTTTTGCCCTATTGTAAACCAATCAACATTTTAGGGGATGGCATAATACCACCCATCAACTGGTCTCATCAAAATTTTCACAGATGGTATCTTTAGTTCCCTAAAGATTATATAATATGTGGAATTGTTTGAACATAGAGATGTATAATTTGAGTGTTTTAGAAACTGACACCTTATCTTTGGAGGTTCAAAAAACTATTGATTAACAGTTTTGTTGTTTAATTTTTTTCATTTTCATTAAGTCAAACTCTCCTGGAAGTGTCACAATCTCATGAAGAATACCAGGCTATTTCACTTTATCGAAATCACACAATCCTTGACATTTTGTGGAAATGCTTGTTTTCTAAGGTTTCATGTTCTATTTTAGTTACATTTTTCATTACAATTTGTTTTTCTTCACTTCTTTAAATAAGGGGAGGGGAAGGTGATGGCTACCTCTAATTGAAGTATTGTTATACCTTTTTTATCGTTTAACTTGGTAAGTGAAAAGGATACCAAGATTTGCCAGTTTTCCTGTTTGCATTTCTGGGTAGTTGATTTCATTATTTCAACTTGGAAATTAAAAAAAAAAAAAAAAAAACCAAACTGTGAGGAAAATGTTTTCTTCCCTTTCAGCAATCATTTAACAGCATCTGGAACAAGCAAAAGGTTAACTCAGTGTTATTAGTACTTAGTATCTATTTTCCAGATTTTTCTCCTAGCTCACCATGTTCTTTGGTTTCACAGCTCTGAAAACTGTGTGAGATACTTAAAAATTTGTAGTTCTCCTTTCACATTTGATAAATTAAGAAACACAAGCTCAGAGAGGTAGCACAACTTATTAAAGGCACACAGATACAAAGCCCTTTGCATCTTCTTTGAGAGCTTAGTATTAATCAGAGAGGAGAGTTGATGAGGGATGAGTATTGTTGATCTTTTATGTCAGTAGAGACAAAGATATTGAGGTTGTTAGAAATGAGTTACATTAATATATTGAAAGAAACGGTAGAAGTTGATTGGATCTTGTAAAATAAAAAAGATGGGAGGGAAACAACCAGAAAAATATGGACTTGAAGTCACAAAGGTGAGGGAATCAAGGACATGGTGAGAGTTTGATCATAGTTTTCCATAAAAATTGAGCCACTGTTATTTGCTTTTGCAAATCAATTTGTATTGACAAAAATCACTTGCAGAAGAATTGAATAGTAATTTTAGACTGAGTTATAAGAACTATATAAATTTACTTCTGTAAAAGAAATGTGGAAGTATTGGGGAAGATTTTACCTCAGATAAAAGATGAGGTCATTAGAAAATGAGAATTAGAATAATATGTTTAAAATAAGATTTTGAATCTGTGTTTCCCAGAGTTTCTGGCTTACTGCATGTCTGTTTTTCCTCCACAGTTTGTGTTCAATGCATGATTCATGTAGTTGTATATACTCCAATTCTTACGGCCTTTACACATGGTGGGTGGGGAGGTGTGGCTGTTAATCCTGGAAGGAAGGTTTGTACAGGAAATATGAGAATCCCATTCTCGTGGAAACATAGTTTTGGCTTGATATCAAAACTATTGTAGTAGTTTATTTATTTCAATCTCCTAAGAATATTAAGAATCAGAAGAAAGCCAACATTCCTTATGTCCTATCATCCTTGCCCCAAAATTCAACCATCCCTGCTCCTGGGAGTAGGGATGAACTGAGTGCAACTTTAAGTTCCACAGTGATAGCCAATAAAGTAGAGCTGATTGGATTGGTCAGGCTAATATCTCCTTCCCTATTCAAACCTCCTGGTCCTGCATATGGCATGCAGAGTTAATCAATTCCAGAAAATTAAGAGTGTGAGATAACAGCAGTCATTTAAGAACTTCCTAAAAGGCTTACCACCCAATTGAAAGACTCTATTTTTCAATTTTTTTTTTATTTTACTGATCTTCTATCTAGTTCCACATAATTCTTCAAGACTTTCTTTCATGTTGCCAATCCCAGAGCCTCATTTTCTTGAATCTTTATCCTAGATTAAATCTTTTTAAAAATAATTGTGTATATTTCAGCACAATGACACATAGAAGAGATACCAGGTAAATGCAATGCCACTCTCAATTACAGGTCCAGTTTTATAGATTTTCCTAAATTCTTAACCTTTCTGTTTCAATTTCTTAATGAGTTAAATTTTAAAAAATTAAGTAGATTCTGTCATGTAATAATGAATTAACATATTTTATGTTAACTAACATTTCTTCTTTCACTGATAAAATGAGAAATAATATTAAATATGATTACAAAAAGGCAAAAACAGATTTCAGGTTTATTTAGTATAATTGAAATACTTCAATCTATACTTAGCATCATTTTATGTGTAAGTGAAATTTAATATGACATAAATATTTTATTTGTATTTGAATTGATAAGATTTAGTAAATCTTATCTATCTATCCTACCCAAACTGATCTACAGATTTAAAACAATCCCAATAAAAATCACCACAGTATTTTTTAGTGAATTGGAAAAACTAACTATGAAATTTACCTGGAAGGGCCCTGAATAGCCAAAGACATATTGAAAAAGAAAAACAAAATAGAGGAATCACATTACTTGACTTTAAAACATACTACAAAGCTACAGTGGTCAAAACTGCATGGTATTGGCACAAGGACAGATATATTGACCAAGGGAACTGAATTGAGAGTTCTGATATAGATCCTCACATATACAGTAAACTGATATTCAACAAGGCCACCAAGCCCATTCAGCTGGGTGAGAATGGCCTCTTCAACAAATGGTGTTCAGAGAACTGGATATCCATATCCAAAAGAATGAGAGAGGATCACCACATCACACCTTATACAAAAATTAACTCAAGATGGGCCAAAGATCTAAATATAAGAGCCAAGACCATTTAGACCTTGGAAGATAATGTAGGAAAGCATCTACAGGATCTTGTAATAGGAAATGGTTTCATGAATTTCACACCCAAAACACAAACAGCAAAAGAAAAAATAGAAAAATGGGACCTCCTCAAAATTAAAAGCTTTTGCACCTCAAAGGAGTTTGTCAAGAAAGTGAAAAGGCAGCTTACTCAATGAGAGAAAATATTTGGTAACGTTATACCTGATAGGGGCCTAATATCCTACATATGTAAACAAATCCTTCAGCTTGAAAATAAAAAGACAAACAACCCATTTGAAAAATGGGCAAGTGATTTGAATAGACAATTCTCCAAAGAAGAAATACAAATGGCTAAAAAGCATGTGAAAAGATGCTTAATGTCATTAGCTATTACGGAAATGCAAATCAAAACTACAATGAGACACATCTTACACGCATTATATTGGCAGCTATTTAAAAAACAGAACTACAAGTTTTGTAGAGGATGTGGAAGAATGGGACCCCTCATTCGCTGCTGGTGGGAATATAGAATGTGAAGGGCAGAATATATTGTGAAGGACAGTATGTCAGTTCCTAGGAAAACTAACTATAGAACTGCCATATAATCCAGCAATTCCTCTGCTGGGTATATACGCATAAGAATTGAAAGCAAAGACATGAACAGATGTTCTTAGCGGCATTATTCACTAGTGCCAAAGTTGGAATCAACCCAAGTGCCCTTCAACAGATGAATGGATAAACAAATTGTGGTATATACATAAAATGGAATATTACTCAGCTGTAAGAAGAAATACAGTATTAACACACGGAATAACATGGATGAGTCTTGAGGCTTTTATGTTCAGTGAAGCAAGCTGAGCACTGAAGGACAAATAGTGCATGACCCCACTGATATGAATTAAGCGTACTGAGCAGACTCAGAGAGCTAGAGTCTGGAAGATTGGTTTTCAGGAAATAGAAAGGGAGAAGAAGGCTGTGAGCCAATGCCCATATGGGCAAAATCTATGATAAGGTGGAAGTGTGTAGTTATGCAGTGGAGGTTCATGACGGTGGTGCAGTGATACTATTGGGTTAGGGAGTGCAGTTATGTCAGGGGGGTAAGGTATGGAGGGGGGTTGAAATGTCCATGGAACTGGGGGGAAGGTTGGGGGAGGGAG
>JAQZBX010041797.1:0-22227 GCA_029593785.1 Cabassous unicinctus | reverse complement strand
AGTTTTTAGCAGTTATTTAGGAGTTACTGAGATAGAGTAGGC
Source organism: Cabassous unicinctus (assembly GCA_029593785.1). Lineage (NCBI taxonomy): Eukaryota > Metazoa > Chordata > Mammalia > Cingulata > Chlamyphoridae > Cabassous > Cabassous unicinctus. The sequence continues at coordinate 22,185 of JAQZBX010041797.1, read as the reverse complement.
CAATTTATTTTTTTTTACTTATGCTTGTGAGTGTGGCTGTTTCCATTTTTAGTCTGTCAATTTTTGCTTTCTTTTGATTAGTGTTTTCTGGTATAACATTTTCAATAGTTTTATTTCCAGCGTTTCTGACTGCTTATGTTTAGTGTGTCATTTGTAAGGAGCATATAATTACTATTTCAACTTTTGTTTTTGCTCCAGTCCGGAAATATTTGTCTTTAAATTCAATATTTATATTTATATTAAATTCAATATTTATATTTATTATACTTAAATTGATATATTTGGGTTTCAATCTATCATGTTATTATTTTCCTTTTAAGCCCAATTTTTCCATGTTCATTTTTCTTACTTTTGTGCCTTAATCTTAAGATTAAATGTGATGCTTCTGAAATTTACTTTACTTTTTAAAAACTATTAATTTTTTTATTACCTTCCTAGTCTTTTAATGGTTATGATAAGATTAAAACTTTCAAGACTGACATATCTAACATTAGTCAATACTTTTAATATTCCTTGAGATGCATAACACTTAGAACCGTTTAATTGTACTCACCTCTTCCATTTTTGCATTATAAGATTTTGCCCTTCATTTCTACATAGATTTTAAATCCTATAAAACATCATTATTTTTTTTGTATTTATCCTCCTAAGAGTTTAAAATGAACTTTGGATCTGTGGCTTGAAATCTTTCATGAATTGTAGAAATTCTTGGCTGTAATCATTTAAAATATTATACGGTTGGGTTACATTCCCCAAAGTTTGTCTGAATCTTTCATGTACAAATAGAAAATAAGATTTATAGTAATTAGTGAGGTCAAGAGTAGGATTTTTGAAGTAAGTCCTTTCACTTGAAGAGTATAGTTTCTAGTGAGTTTATGCAAGGCAAGGTATCAGTGTAATGGATTTTGGGAATATTATATAAAAGAGTGGCCAGTGCAGAGAAGTTAAGAATCACATTTGTAAAGTATTCATTGTGACCAAGACATCTAAATTATATTTTGTTAATCACTGGCAAAATTCATGACTAGCATCCACTTTTGAGAGGAAAGTGGTTTCCTATTTTCTGTGACATCACAGCTTCTATCAGAGGCCAACAAACGTTTTCTCTAACTGCCAGATAAAAAATATTTTTGGCTCTGCTGGCCACCTAGTTTCTGTCATGACTACTCAATTCTGCCATTGTAGAGCAAACACAGCCATAGAAATGCGTTTATGAATGGGCATGGTTATATGTAATAAAACTTTATTTAAAAAATAAATAGTAGACCAAATTTGGCCAAAAAGCCTTAAGATAATGAATCCTGTCTGGAGGTATGCAGATAAAATAGATCACAGTCCTTCAATAGTTTCTCTTTTGTTAGTGGGTATTGGCTAGAAGAATTAAGATAATTATAATTTCAGTCTCCTTTATGTCTGCTACATCTGAACCATATCTGTCCCAAAAGTACTGGGGATATTGTACAGGTGGGATCAGGTAGTGGGTTATTATTAGGTGTAACCATCAAGTTATAAGCCAGGCATTCTTCTTCTTCTGAGAGTTCCAGAAAGAAGATGCCTGCTCCATATTTAATAGTGGCATCTGATTTACAATGTAGTTCTTGTCCCAACAGATTCCTAAGAGTGGAATTACTAATCAAAATTTTAGTGAGAGGGCCCAGAGAGGACTTTGAGAAATAGGAACTGATAGAAGAAAAAGTGGAATCTGAATTTGAGATTCCTACAATAGAAATCATTTTCTTACACCAAGAAAGTGATGGATAGGTGTTAGAGTTTATGGTAAAGACTCAACTAGAAATGAAACATTCTGATTTTGCAATTGCATGGAAACTTCTTGGTTATATTAAGGGCAATTATGATAGAAGAATGTCGTTCTATCATACAAAGTTTTCCTTTGCTTTTAGATTCTACCTTTTGTGATGAGAAAAAGTTTTCTTCTCATGTCCCTTTTCTTTAAAGTATCGGCAAGAGTTTTTGATTAAACTAATTAAGAGAAGAGTTCTTGTTTTGGGGATTTTCCAATTACTTAATATAAGGAGCTATTCATTTGAGTTGCAATTTTTCTTATTTTTCTGAGTAGGAATTGGTATATATATACAAACTCAGCAAGCTTTTGTAACTTACAGAGAATGCAGTTTGCTTTCCAATCTTTGATTTTCTAACTCAATCGGTCACCTCAGGTTTAAAGCCATCAAAAAACAGGTGAATAAGACAGTTGGGCAATTATAATATCTTCTCAATGATTGAGACCAGAATATTCTCTGAATGTCGTAGTGATATGGTCGTGAAGTTTAGGATGGATACATTTGTTTTCTTATTTATAGAACTAAGTTATTTGAAAAGGCTTTATTTTTCAGAACATTGTTAGATTTACAGAAAAATTGAGAACATAGTACAAAGAGTTCCCATATACTCTGGAACCAGTTTAACTTATTATTAACATCAAACATTAGTATGGTATATTTGTTACAGTTAATGAGCCAATATGGAAAAATCATTTTAAACTAAAGACTAAACTAAAGTAAAATTATACAGATTTCCATAATTTTTACCTCATGTCATCTTCTGTTCCACAATACCATCTAAGATACTGCATTACCTTTCTTTACCGTGTCTTAGCTGTCTCTTGGCTGTAAAAGTTTCTCAGAGTTTCCTAGTTATGATGACTTAGAAAATTTTGAGAAATATTGGTCATATATTGTATTATTAGGGTTCTCTAGGGAAACAGAACCAACAGGAGATATCTGTAACTAGCATGAGATTTTATAAAATTGTCGCACTTGACCATGGGGATGCACAAGTCCAAATTCCATAGGGCAGGCAGCAAGCCAGGGACTCATAGAAGGTCCTCATTGAATTCCCCAGGAGGCACTGATTGTCTGAAAAAGAGATGAAGATTCTCTCTCTGAATACTGAAACCACTTCTCCTTTTAAGGCCTTCAACTGATTGGATGAGACGTCACTCGTTGCTGAGGGCAATGTCATCAGTGGATGGTAGATGTAAACAGCCATCTATGCAATCAACTTACTGATGATTAAAGTCCATGAAATTTCCTTGGGTTACAATTATCCCAGTGGTTGCTTGACTAAATAACTGGACAAAATTACCTGAGTTGGCACATTAGCCTAACCATCACAGAGAGTTTGTAGACATCCCCTCTATTGGAATTTTTCTTACATTTTTCTCAGGATTGTAAAGGGGTTCTGTGTTTTGAGAAGGAACATCACAGAGGAAAAAGCTATAATCATCACATATATGTAGGATAAATATCAATATGGTTTATCATTGTTCATGTTTGATCTTAATCACCAGGCCCCAAGGTTGTGTTTGTCAGGTTTCTTCACTTAAAGTTATACTTTCTCCCATCTATACTGTACTCTTTGGAAGGAAGTCACTATATTTTGACCATACTAGAGGAATGGGGTATTATGTCACCTTTCTTTGAAGGCCATTTGAAGGCCATCTACATCAATTATTTGGAGTTATTCTGCACAAGTGACTTCTCTCTTCACTCCAATTCATCTTTTTATTCCATCATTTATTTAAATAAGTATAGACACAGATACTTATGTCATACATTTGGGTTATAATGATATACTCTTATATTTATTATCTAGCTCAAATTGTTCCAGCTTTGGCCATTGGAAACTGTTTCAGTTGGCTCCTGTGTCTCTTTGATACACTTCATAACGGTAGGTATTTTTTAATTTGCTTCCTTATTTTCTGGCACTGCAAGACTTATCTTATATATTTCTTGCTCCGGTCCTAGAATCAGCCCAGGTTCCTTTGATTGGAAAATGATATTAGATACAAAATTCTGGGTTCCTAGACTGGATTTTTGACTAATTGATAGGAACGACCTTTAGGAAATTTCTTGGATGAAATTTTTTTATTTTATCCAAAATTCTGCACATTGTCCTTGGTCCTTCCAAGGTTTCATATATTTAGTTTTATTTACTTTATGATATTTGTACATGTAAGAAGTTGGACAACTAATCAGATGTTCCTAGAATGACTGAGAAGCCCATACACAAATGTTGAGAAAAAATAGACAAACAATAGACAAGAATGTTGGCCATACACACCACCACAGACTTGATAGCTAGGGATAATAATACAAATTTAAATCAGAAAGCTTACAAAAAGGCAAAATGAGAAAGAATAAGAATAAAAGCTTAGGCAGCATTCAACAAAAAGAATTGGACTACTTAGCTGTCCAGGCCCTTGGATTCTGAGGCAAGGCAACACCAAGAGTTGTCTATTGCACTCTATCCAAGAAGGGACCTGGGCTGAGTGGGATCTGAGTTGCAGACCAACTTTTGCTGAAGGAGTCAGGTGAAGTTCAGTTGCTTTCAGGAATTGTTGGTCATAATTATTTCTTAGAAGAGGAAGAAACTGTTCTTGCAGTTTATCAGCTAGTGGATGGACAATTTTGATTTAGCAAAATGGTAAAAAGGAAGAGTTGGGGGCTAATGTTATGTGATGTCCACCATGGGGTGGGAGGAACAGTTTTGGGGGCTGAGAACATGAGGGAGTCATAGTTAGAAATTTTCCACTGTTTAGGTTTTCTAAATATGATTGCATTAAGCATCAATGCTCCTCAAATCAGATTAAATGAAAGAATTTTATCACCTTATATTTAGTATTTTATTAATTTTAGTGTTTAATTAAATGAGAAGATTTTGTGTTTTTTATTCTATTCTATTCATTGTTCAGGATACCACCTTGTCCATATTAGGTCCTGGATAAGTATTTTGAGAGAAACTAAGGATTAAAAATAGAAATATTTGTGATTTATTGCTGAGGAATCAAATGCTTATTATAAAAAAAAAATCACAGAATATAGAATTAGGTGAAATAAAAATTCTCCATCCCTATCCCTACTCGCACCTTCTTAGGGATGGCCATTATGAGTATATTTTTTTGTATATTTTAGACATATTATATGCAAATATATTACAAATATGATAATGTTAGCTAACATTTATTAAGTAGGTCCAGGCATAATAAAGTACTAGAAACCTGGTGTCTTAAAGCAACAAAAATTTATTGTCTCACAGTTCTGGAGGCTACAAGTCCAAAATTAAAGTGTCAGTAGGGCCATGTTCCCTTATAAACTTTTAGGATAGACTCCTTCCTTACCTCCTCTAGCTTCTGGTGTTTGCCAGGAATCTTTGATATTCCTTGGCTTGTAGACTCCAATCTCTGCCTCGATCTTCATGTGACCTTTCCCCCTGTGTCTATCTGTGTCCAGTTTCCCTATTCTTATAAGGACAGTCAGTCGTATTGGATTTAGGACCCACTTGTTAGAGATTGAATAATGTCCCCCATAAAAGGCATGTTCAGGTCCCAAACCCTGGTCTTGTGGGTGTGGACCCATTTGTAATAGGACCTTTGAAGATGTTATTAAAGTATACCAGAACCGAACGAGGGTGGGCCTTAATCCATATTGGTAGGAGTCCTTATAAGTTAAAGGAAATATGACACAGAAGGAAAAAAGCCATAAGGAACAGCCAGAAGCCAGAAGTCATGGAACCCAGAGGAGAAAGGAGAACACATCTCCATGTGCATTGGTATATGACAGAAAATCCAGGAACCCCAAAGATTGCTGAACAGCCAATCTTTGACTTGGGGGAAGCAAGCCTTCTAGTCTTTGAAAACATGCGCCAGTAAATTCCTGTTAAGCCATCCCATTGTATGGTACTTATTTTGGCAGCTAGGAAGCTAATACACCACCCTAACCCAGTATGACCTCTTCACTTGATTATATCTGCAAAGACCCAATTTCCAAATAAAGTAATAGGCACTGGGGACTTCTGCACACTGGGGACACAATTACAGGGAGTGTTGTTACTACTCCCATTGTACATATGAGGAAATAATCTGACATATAAAAGAATAAAAGATTTGCTCAATGTATGACTTTAAATGGCAAAGCATCATTTCTAAACCTGGTAATCTGACTACAGAAGCCATATTCTTAACAAAATGCCATTATGCCTTCTAATTTTAAAATTTTCCTGCAAATGGCTTCTGTTGCTAAACAATATGTTTTTCATCTATTTTTATATTGGAATACATAGATCTTCCTAACTCTTTTGGACAGTTGCTTGGAACTCTGCTTTATGAGTATAGCATGCTTTTATTAAACCACTATTTTATTGATGTACATAAAAGTTGATAACGGTTTTTCAATGAAAAATTTTGTAAGTATACTCCAACATTTTTGTGCTGTAATAACTTTCAGATAAATTTATGGAATTAGAGCTACTGTTTACATAAAATTTCAGCATTTATAAGATTATACCAATTTATACCAAAGATTATTCTGCAGTTTTGCTGGATTCCTCTCCAAACTGTTGCCAACACAAGCCATTATCAACCTTTGATTAATACCAATCTGATAACTGAAAAATATTTTATTGTTGTTTTAATTTGTATTTATTTAGCTATATGTGGTTTTGTGTACATTTTTGTTTGTTAACTTTTAACAAAGTTTAAAGGTCTATAAGTTGTTTTTTCATGCTTTTGGCCCATCTTTTTATTAAATTTTTAACCTTACTTTTTTACTGTTGTTAAGAATTCTTCATGTATTAAGAGCATTTAGCATTTATCTGTTAGAGGTGTAGCTTTATTTTCATTAATTACTTTTCTCATTGGGTGTTTACTTATTTCCATAGAATTATCTTTACATTTTCATATAATCAAATTTATGAAAACTTTTGCTTTTTGATGTTTTTGATATGCTTAGACCTTACTCAATCTATGAACATAGACATCTACAAATTTTATTTATTTTTCAGTTTTTAAGGAATATTTCTTTAACTGTTTTATTTATTTTAATTTATTTTTGTGCTTTATTTTTCTAGACAGTTAGCCCTAACAATTTATTGAATTGTCTCTTTCTTTCTTCAGTAATTTGAAATATTCCCATATGATATATATTAAATATTCCTTATAAAAACTAAAAATTTAAAATAGAAACAAACATGGTAGAAATGTTATAGTATTTATAGAGTTGCATACATCTGTATTTTTAAAAGTCCAAGGAATATTTTATTCTCAGAAAATTGGAGCTCCAGATGAAATTTTTGCTTGAGGGCTAAAAATTTAAAAGTTTGGAAATAATGAAAACCATGTCATGTAAAAAGGATTAGAAACACATGAGGAAATACCCAAGCATAACACTCAATTTTCAAGTTTAAAAGTTACAAAGTTTACACTCTTCCATGTAGAGAGTGAAATCTATTTTTCCCTTCCTAAAATCTTTTGGATCTTTGGGGAAAACAAACAAACAAACAAACAAAAACAAAACAAAACAAAACAAAATAACCTTGCGAATTTCTCAATGTATTGCACAATCTTATTAAGGCCCAGACTTTTCTATTATCAAGCAAAGCTTCTACTGGAGTAGAGAAGATCCATGGCAAATGTTGCTCTTACACATAGATAGCAAAGCTGGAATATCAAATTCCTGCTACAGAACACTGATGCTGAGCACAAATAAATGATGCTGGATAACAACATCTTTAGGCATGGTGGCTAATTTCCTTAACTTGTTGCTAAATCTGTATGATTATCTGATTCCATTCTGTGGTCTTACCAAGAGTTTTTCTCTTGGAGCTCAAGCAAGTAGTACAATACATTGTTCGTCCTAATGTAATATAGTGGGAAAAAAACAAGAGCAGAAATTGTCAGCTTCTCTGACTTTCCATAGAGAAAGCTGGAGGACAAGGCAGAAAGTATGTTTCACTCCGAGCAGTATGGCCCTTACCTCAAAGAGCTGCAAACTAGACAGGGAATTGTTGCTCTTCTAAATGGATAATAAACTTCAGCTTCAAAACTTAATATGATTTTCTTATTCCTCTGCAGGACCTAAGCCATAATTCCTGAGTTCATATCATGTATTTCAACCATCAGTCTCTCTGTTTACAGGCACACATGGAGGGCTTATTTGCTTGTTTTTAGATATAGTGCCCCTTTGAGTATGAATGCATATAAACACGAATCAGATAAAAAGAGTATGACAGAATTCTGGAGGGCAATATTTAATTTTGCTTTAAAAATGAGCTCTCATCTATTTCTCAAGTGTTGTAAATGAAGTTTGTAATTTCCCAAAGGTGTGTAGTGGGAAATAGATAATATTGGAAAATTCTTCAGTGGGCTTTTCTCCTATAATGGAGAATATAGACATGAAAAGAAAAATTGTTTCTTTTATTAACTGGCAGTGTTTAGGAATGTATGGAAAGAGGTCTTAATAGTAAACTGAACACAAACAAATGTAAAGTTAAAAATTCAGTTAAGTTAATTTCTATCTCAGTTTCCAACCTAATGGAAATAGGGGAACATGTGTATAATGATTGGATCGGAAGGGCAGTGGCTATGTTTTCCTTCTTGCCTCCAGCATTGTGGTCAACATTTATTCCTTAAGTAAAGAGAAGAATATCAAAAGTCAGAAAAGAAAAAATAAAAGGAAACAACAGTGACTTCTAGAAGAACTCTTATCAGATGTGTTCTCCTAAGTGGGTGTTTTATTTATTTATATATTTGGAAAATTCTATCTGGATACATAGACATTTATTATTTACCATTGAGTTTCTGTTGTGCTTGAAAACTTCAATAGAGAGACTCTTCCAAAAAAATAAGAAAATAAATGGGAAAAAAGTGAATAAAAGACAAGCATATAGATTATTTCTCTTTGAAAATTTATCAGAAGGACCAATTTCTGTGTCATTTTGACCATCCTTTAACCACTTGCCAATATCATCTCTTTTTTTTTGTCCTTAACACCTTTATCAAGAACAATTTACCTCTTTTCCTTAGCTTTTTACTATCTCTCTTTATAGAGAATCTGGAATTCTTTTAGTCATTATGAATTTGAAATTGTCTCCAATGATAATTTGTAATAAAGAACACATAATCTGCATCTTTATATGTCATTATATATATGTCCCCTTTTACCCTTCTTGCAATGAATTCACATATTGCTATTTAAAATTAATGAGAAAATTACATAGCAATACCAAAAGATGAAGAGAGATTCCTTAAGGTATTCTATCATTTATTCATTCTTCTTTTCTTCCACCAAATAACTCTGTCTCATGGCTAAATTGCAGCTCAAACACTAGATGAGTCATCTCACATAACATATTAAGATTAGACAGATTCATTGAACAGGGAATTCAGAGCAGGAAGAGGCAAAACACAGACTGGAAGCCTGATGAACCAGCTCACAGTAGGTAAAGACATGTAAAAGATTATTCAAATAAACACCTGCTCTGCAGATGACTGGGATTGCAGAGGTCTAACAAAATTGGATGAAACACACTGCAAAGGTGTAAGCTGCTATTTTTAAACAACTCTTGAAAGACTTGAACATGGCTAAAGGTCAGAAAGAAATAAACATATTTTCCAAATTTGGGCATTGGAAGGAAAATAGCATTGAATAATTTTGCAACATCCCTCAAAAGTGAAATGCACTGATAACCAATATAACTTTATGAAGCTCAAGACCTACTTTAACCACTTTCATTTAATATAGGGAAGATTCTTAAAATAAAGAAGAAGGCTAGACATTGTTTTTGATCTTAGCATAGCTTTGGATTCTTCCCCTTTTGGTATATTAATTAATAACCTTAGAATTCATAGAATAGACCACATAATATATAAGAAATTCTATGTTACCAAATTAAATTTATATTCCTCCATGAACTTAAAAAAAAAATCCCTCTAACTTCTTACCTCTGAAACTCTTTTTAGGTAGTTACAGACATTGAACTGTGCTTAATTAAATATAGCCTCTTAAAAGGAATGTAGAGTCTGCTTACCTTTTATCCACACCTTTTTGACTGATTCCATAATGGGCTTAACTTTGGGAAGAGAAAACTGGACTTAACTTGTTCCTGCTGCTGCTACTGGTGGTGTCGCTACTTGTGCTGTTACATGCTGCAGCACATGTGGGAAAAGCCAAGGGTCTAGAGCTAATGTTGTTAGCACTTAGCAAATTGGGTGGGTCATCTGCATGGCTCTGTGAGAGATTATTCCTTACTCTTCCTACATAACTGTCCACACCAGAATGCAAGATTCATCCAAATATTTGTAGAAATTTGTGCACAGACTTGCTGACTCTAGCCCTCTAACATTAGCCAGAATGTCCTCAAAGAGAATGCTAGTGATGCCAAATGTATTCAGTTACTGAATCATCAAAAACAACACAAAGCTGTCAAAGCTCATCTGGTTGTAAATGAACTCAACACATCCATGGGAAAAACAATAATAAACATGACTGAACTTTCACTTTCTTAATGAAACATCATTTAGATAATTTTTTTCCATAAATTATGGTAATTATAACAACAAATAGCTGGTTTTGGAAATAAAGTTTTTCCATTGTAACCAAAGTCAGAAAACACATGCAGTCGTTGAAAGAATTTTGCCATGGCTACCTTTTCCACTGAAGATTTTGATGTGGTAAAAGAATATCTGGATTCCATCAATGAAGTCATTTAATGAAACCTGACTCAGTGATTTATGAGCCAATTCCCAAATCCATAATGGAGTTTAAAACCATAAAACTTGAGCATTTCTGATGTGCTCAAATAGGTTCATTTCCATACCTGGCAAAGATGAGGCTGGAGATCATTGTACCATTTGTGACAGCATGCTTTTGTGTGAAAACATTTCTAATCACTCTTATATAACAAAACAAGGCCAGAAACTACTTAATTTTGAGTGAAGATAAATTTGTTGCTATTTATAAAAAATCTTATCTCTCTAAACTAGAATAAACATATTAGAGTAAAAATATAATTTTATGGACTTTTGGATATTTTTAAACGTTATATTATGGAATAAAACATATACAGGTTAAAAAATTAAAATACTACAAAAGGACAAACCGTGAAACAAAAGTTTCATCACAAAGAGACTCTCCAGTTCCACTTTCCACAGTTAACAGTGATAACAATGCTCTTTCTCTCTAGCCTCTCCTATTCTTTTTTCATGTGTGATGTCTAAATATTAGAACAAAATAATTAACCATGTATACACCTATTCTTCTTGATTGAGGAGCAGGCATAGCTGAAACAATGTGGTTATCATTTTAAAATATTTGACCACATGACAATATTTCTCAAAATTTATTTGTACAGGGCAACAGTCTTGTGATATCAAAAGCTACTACAACACAAGAGAATGTTATGGTCAAAAATGTTTGGTGAACAAGTTAAACTGGTATCTTTATTGCAGAACATCTCAGAACCTTTAATATTATATCATATCTTATGAATTTTCAAAAAAGCAATATGGTAAATCGTATCCCAAGCTATTTGACCACAGAATTATTTGCTTGAAGAAGAATCATGCAGATTTCATATGCTACAGCACAAATTTTAGCAGACACTGATATGCATTATCTAAATTCTTCCTGGTTCTCAATTTTAGAAACATCAGTGTGTATGTTTTAGTTTAAAAATGATTGTCAAAAGTGGATGTGGCTCAAGCAGTTGGGTGCCAGCCTCCCGTATGGGAAGTCCCGGGCTCAGTTCCCGGTGCTTCCTAAAGGAGACAAACAAACAATGAGCATACAATGAGCAGACATTGAGCAACAACAAACAGACAACGAACAAAACAAACGAGCAGAGAGCAGATGTGGCTTAAGCAGTTGAGGGCCTGCCTCCCACATAGGAGGTCTGGGGTTTGGCTCCTGATGGGAGGCATCAGAAAAAAACAAACAGACAATGAGCGAAAAAACTGAAAACAACAACAACAACAACAACAATGAGCAGACAACAAGCTCAAACAATGAATAAAAACAATGAGCAAAAATAGCGAGCAAACAGACAAGGGAGCTATCCAGTGGGGCAGTGGGGGGAATTGAAGATTGTCCCAAATATATTTGATTTACAATACAACAATACAGAGAGGGACTGAAAAAGAGTGCCTAGAATACAGTGAGCAGTGTGAATAGGAAGCAGATGCTTTTCTTTAATTATTTTAAATTTTATTATTATTAGATGGGTGAGTTCTTTGTGAATAAATTAATTAACTCATCCTTAATATTCTAGCATGCTATGAAAATAAATTAGACAACAAAAAGGACTTTTGAGAACCTCAAATAAAAACTGCTTCACTGTAGTGCTAACAGAGATCCTTCCCAGGAAGCAGATGTGAACTTTTTAATGCTCACCAATTTCAATATAATTGAAATTATCTTCCTGACCCATGGTAACATCAAGGCAGGTATTTGGAAATTTTTAATTTTTTGCACTCAGTGGTACATTTGCAAAATAATCAGCTGGTAACAAATAGCCCATTCAGGAAAACAAATGAGAGACCTGAAATGAAAATCAAACTCATGCTTTTGGTTTAATGCTCATCTGGTAGGTCAGTACTTCTCATACTTGAAAGAACATAATGATCCCCTAGAGCCTTTTTAAAACACAGCTTCCTAGGCCTCACCTCCCTAGAGATTCTCATTCAGTAGGTCTGAGAGTTGTCTATGAAACTAATTTTTCAAAATGCCTCGGTTCATTCTGAAACTTTTGATCTGTGGACCATACTTTGCCAGACATTAGGTTAGGAGGAGCTCATAGACTTGTCTGATTACTTTTTTGTTTCATTGAGATGGCTTCATTGTCTTAGTTTACTTATTTTTAGGGGGATTAGTATTATTGCCATTGCACAAGGGCAGAAATCCCAAGGAGAAAAAAAGCAGTATTTATACTTTGTCTAAAAATAGAAAACTTCTTGATTTTACTTTAATCATAGATATTGGAATGATAGGAATACAATTTATCATAAATGTGCTATATTAGGAACAACAAACTAAGACATTAAAGGCAGAATCAACAGATTCTATTTTTTCTCTCAGGTACACTTCTCAAGAAAATAAAACTTTGCAAGGTAATGTTTTAATCTCAAATTATGATTCAGTTTCTTATTTATTCATTCAACACACATTTTTTCAAGTTATTAGATGCCAGTCACTATGCTTCATGCTGGGGTTCAAAGATGCACATGAGACATCTCTACCTTCAAGGGACTTACAGTTAATTGCCTCTTTCAAGATTCAAAGTTTGTCCCGGTATTCTAATACTTTGAGCTCTGATGAGCCAATTGGTATTATGACTAAGGACCATGCCATATGACTAACAAATGTGTAATAAATTAATCCATATTCACATGTATATCCATTTTAATTTCTGAGTTTTAATCAATTATTTCAAAATTTTTATTCAAATAGAAATATTAATAACATTTTAAGGTTGTTCCTTATCTTACAGCTCTTCCACCTCTTTGACCATTTTAATTGTTCTCAGTAGGATTGGTGGAACCTACCCTAAAGGCATAAAAGTGCCCTTTTCTCTGAGTAAGGAATAAAAGCAGAACTTGGTTTTTTCAGTTAATTATGTTATGTTACCTGCTTTTCACTAAAGGCAGTGTGGGCCTGGTCTTTGTGTTTTGAATTAGAAATAGGTATTTAAAAGAGAGCTATTAACTTCCAGGGAGTAGGAAATTCCATGGATAATAGACTGCTGTTACCATTATAATCTAACATTTGTCAGCTATACAAATTAAATTCACATAGCTTGACATTTTATATATTCATTGGTAAATTGTAGGAAGACAGAAAAAAAGGCAGAAAGATACAATATAATAGAAGTTATTTTTATATTAGCAGCACACATTTTGTACAATGGTTCAATAATGAGCTTGTTATTTGTGGGCATTTTTCTCTGTATTTCATAGGTGCACTTTGTAGCAAACTTTTATGCAATTATTAATTACAAATTTGACTTGTAATTAAAGTTTTAAATAAATGGATATATATAAACCTATATTATATGTGTGTATATTTGTAAACTCATAAGCCTTATCCAAATAAAAATGATTTCTTTGCCCATTATCCACTTATTATAGTCTCTTTATTTGCTTTGGTTAAGGAAATGTACAAGAAAAATAGTGACAATAAGAACTATTACTTACTTAATTAAAGTCATTCAATTCTTTTTCCAAAATGCGTTTCAAAAATGTCAGCTGACGAAAGAAGATTTTTAATCAAAAATGCTTTGTAAGGTTTCAAAATTACTATCCAATAACATAAGGAGTTTCTATAGCAACTGTGTAAGGAAACACAGTATTTGTGTCATAGCACTTAAAGAAAGAAATGCTCTATAGGCACTCAAATACCTTTTCAAATTAGATAATAACCTGCCTTTCATACAAACAAATAGAACTCTATATGGACTTTCCTGCAGAACAGAATGATTACATCTATCTCTACCTCTATCTCTATATTCCATTCATTTTCAAGGGAGTTAGCTTGACATGGGATTTGTACCTTATGGCAAACTGTATTCATTACTAAAAAAGTGACTACTCGTTATGTCAAAACTCTCTCCTATTGCTATTTTAATAATCATTTGACTTAGTAAGTACACAGTATATGCAGCAGAACTTATGGGACTACAGAGAAAACATGAAAGGCAAATTACCAGTTATTTAAGTACCTTTCAAATCAGTATTTCTAATACAAAATAATAATAGTAATGGTTACAACGATCTTGCTTTTGTTCAATATAATGAGAGAAAGAGGGCCAAAGCAGCTGAATTTATAGAAACAAAAGAGAAACAAAGTAATTACCTATGAATACTCTATTTCCTAAAGGAATCAAAATTCTTAGATCTACTTGAATATGATTGATTTGACAATTTTAAAAATAAACTTTATTTTTTAGAATAATTTTAGATTTATCAAAAAATTGAGAAGACAGTACCGATAGTTCTTATGCCCCAAACTGTTTCCTTTATTGTTAACATTTTCCTTTATTACGGTACATTTTTTACAATTAGTGAAGTAATATTGATACATTGTTATTATCTAAAATTCATATTTTATTCAGATTTCCTCAATCTTTACCTAAAGTCCTTTTTCTCTTCCAGGATCCCACCCATTTTAATACATTGCTTTTAGTTGTCATGTTTCCTCAGGCTTCTTTTAGCTGTAACAGTTTCTCCAACTTCCTTGTTTTTGGTGACCTTAACAGTTTTAAGGATTACTAGTCAGGTATTTTGCAGAATGTACCTCTATTGGAATATATTTGATTTTTTTTTCATGATTAGACTTGGGTTATGTGTCTGTGGGAAGAAGACAACACAGGTAAAATGCCATATTTATTACTGCATTTCAAAGGTATGTACTATCAACTTGACTTACCACTGTTCATGTTGGCCTTGATCACGTAGCTGAAGTGATATGTGCCAGGTGTAGATTTAAAGTTACTCTCTTTTTCCTTCAAACCATATTCTACTTTTTGGAAGGAAGTCATTATGCACAGTGCACACTTAAGAAGTTGTGGGTTATGCTGTCCTTCCTTGAGTATGGAAGATTTACATAAATTATGTGAAATTATGCACAGGATATTTGTCTATTTTCCTCCATTTATTTACTTATTCAATCATTTATTTATATCAAGATAGATTCATGGATATTTGTTTTATAGTTTGGGTTAAAATCTATAACACTTCTTTTATTTTGTTGATCACATTGTACTAGCTTTGGTCATTGGGAGCTTTCTCTTTTGGCTCTGTGTCCTCTTGACATACCCCTTTCAATGTACGTTATTTTTTTAGTACTTCTTTATTTTCTGGCATTACATGATCCTCCAGGATCTTCTTTTATATTTACTCACCAGCCTTGGAATCAAGCATGGTTCCTTGGACCTCTGGTTCCTTTTATTGGAGACTGGTATTAGAAACCAATATCTGAGTGCTAGGTTTACTCATTGCTACTGGGGTGTCATTGCTTCTTGTTACTCTCAGCTGGCAGAATAAGGACATACATGTGAGTATACCAACCTGTGCATAATTACATATCTATAATTATATTGTGACTATCTGTATTAAGGTAAACATAAGTTCCTACTCATGTCTCCAACTCTAATCCATTACCACATGGATTATTAGAGCCTCCTCCCCTTGCTTATCTATAAACTCCCACTCCAATAGTGAAAAATCTGACTCCCACTATTCAGATTTTTCTATTTCCTCCTGAGTTAGTTTTCATATTTTTTCTTTCAAGATATTTGAACATTTTTCATACATATTTTTGGCATAATTTTCTATATTATCTTCTTACCTTTTAAATATTTCTGTGATCTGTAATGATATATTCTTTTCCATTCCTGAAATTGTTATTTTCTTTCTTTTTCTTAGTCAATCTATCTAGATTACTATGTATTTTATTGATTTTTAAAAAACAGATTTATTTCATTAATTATTCTTCAATGTTTTCCTACTTTTTATGCAACTATTTTTTTACTCCTACCTTCATTATTTCCTCTTTTTATTTATTTGGGTTTAATTTTTTGTTTGATGCTGAGGTTATTAATTTGAATCTTCTTTTTCTAATAAAATATTTAGTGCTATAATTTTTCTATGCTCCACATGTTTTTAAACATTGCATTTCCATTATGTTTTGCAGTTTTTAAAAATGTATTGTAGTACATCACTCATACATAAACATACATAAACAATAAGTGTATAGTAATAGTTGTGAACTTACAAAAAAACATACAAAACATCATACAGGACTCTCATACCTGATCCTACCACCAATACCTTGCATTGTTGTGAAACAGTTTTAACTAATGATGAAAGAGCACCCTCAAAAAATTACTATTAACCAAAGTATCTTACAATTGGTATATTTTCCCCCAACCCAGCCATTATTATTATTGTATCATTTATACATGAACAAACATAAATATTAAGTGTATAGTAAAAGTTGTGAAATTACAAAGCAAACAAGCATAACCTCATACAGGGGTCCCATACATCAACTTACCACCAACACCTTGCATTGTTGTAAGACATTTGTTACAATTTATGAAACAATATTATCAAAATCTTACTACTAACTACAGTCCATATCTTACATTTGGTGTATTTTTTCCACCAACCCACCCTATTATTATTTTTTAAAATATATTTTTATTACAGAAGTTGTGAACTTACAAAACAATCATGCACATGTGCAGAATTCCCCTACAACATCCCTCTATCAACATACCACACTGTGGTGGAACATTTATTACAAATTATGAGATAATATCATCAGACTATATATCAATTTGGGTAGAATTGACATCTTAGTGATATTTAGTCTTCCAATCTGTGTGCATGGAATGTTTTTCCAACTATTTAGGTATTTTAAATTTTCTTTTAACAATGCATTATAATTTTCTGAATACAAGTGCTTTGCATCATTGATGAAATTTTTTCCTATATTTGCTTCTTTTAGTTGCTATTGTAAATGGAATTTTTTTCCCCTGAATTCCTCCTCAGAGTGCACGTAACTAGTGTCTTTTAAAGTTTATTTCATCAAATATAAATGTCTTTTTGGTTGTTGTTGTTATTTCATGCATGGAATATCTTTTTCCAGCCTTTCCCTTTTAACCTATTGGTATCCTTGGGTCTAAGATGAGTATTTTGCAGGCAGCATATAGGTGGCTCATATTTTCTTATCCACTCTGCCAGTGTGTGTCTTTTGATTGGGGAGTTTAACCCATTAACATTCAATATTATTACTGTAAAGGCAGTTCTTATTTCACCCTGTGGGTTTTATCTGTTATATTTTATTTTCACCACTTGTTTTTACACTTCTGGTTACTTTTACTGATATAATTTTCATTTCTTAACTCTCTTCCAAGCCTTCTATCCTGTGTTTTCTTTTCAGACTTTAGCACTCCCTTTAGTATCTCCTACAATGTGTGCCTCTTGGTTATAAGCTCTCTCAGTTTATGTTTATCTGTAAATATTCTAAACTCGCCCTCTTTTTTGAAAGACACTCTTGCTGTATTTAAGATTCTTGGCTGTAAGTTTTTCTCTTGCAGTATCTTACACATACCATACCACTGTCTTCTTGCCTCCATGGTTCTGGTGAGAAATCAGCACTTATTCTTACTGGGTATTCCTTATATGTTATGCATTGCTTTTCTCTTTCTGCTCTCAGAATTCTCTCTTTGTCTTTGGCCTTCAACATTATGATTAGTATGTGTCTTGGAGTTGGTCTATTCAGATTTATTCAGATGGGGGTACAATGTGCTTCTTGGACACCAATATCTATGTACTTCAACAGGGTTGAGAAATTTTCTACCATTATTTCTTCAAATATTTCTTCTGCTGCTTTTCACTTTTCTTCTTCTGGGACATCCTTGACACATATGTTTGCATGTCTCTTGCTGTCATTTAGTTCCCTGAGACCTTGTTCAATTTTTCCCATTCTTTTCCTCATCTGTTCTTTTGTATGTTCACTTTTGGAGGCCATTTCTTCAAGCTCACCAAACCATTTTGCTGCCCCCTCAAATCTGCTGTTATATGATTTCAGTGTATTCTTAATTTCACTTATTGCACCTTTCATTCCCATAAGATCTGCTATTTTTCTATGTATGCTTTCAAATTCCTCTATGTGCTCATCCAATGTCTTCTTAATATCCTTAATTTCTTTAGCCATCTCATTGAATTTAGTTAGGAGATTTGTTTGAACAATTATTATTAGTTGTCTCAACTCCTTTATGTCATCTGGAGGCTTATTTTGTTCCTTTAACTGGGTCATATCTTCCTGTTTCTTGGTATGGATTGTAATTTTTGTTGGTGTCTTGGCATCTGGCTTACTAGATGTATTTATTTTGGGTGCAGTTTCTTTCTTTAGTTTAGGGCTTACTTGCCCTTCCTCCCTTGCTGGTTGTATAGTAAGAGCCGAAGGTGTGGTTGTTGCCATAAGCTGTGGAGAATAAAGCTGCCCACATTGCCCCAGGGATCGATGAAACTTCTCCCACCTTTCTCCTTTGTCAGGGGTAGGGAAATAGCCACAGCCTTGTGTAATAATCCAAATCATGCAGGCCCATACTGTAGTCACCCAGAGAGACTGATGAAGCTCCACGTCCCTTCCTCCCCTGCCATGGGTGGGGATGGAGCTGCAGCTGTGGGCAGCAATCTATGCCATGCAGGTCCAAAATGACCACAGTTGCCCCAATAAACTTCCATATATTCAGTCTGTGCCAGCCAAATGTACCTGTAGTTATCTGGAGAGGTTGGTTCAGGTCCCACCAGCTTCCTCCCTGCCAAAGGTGGGGCTGAAGCTTAGGCTAGGGCTGAGTACGATCTGGGTGGAAAGAATCCAGTCCCTACCATCACTGTGATTTCCAATCAGCCCAGCTTCCCCTTATGCTGGGGGAGGAGTCAAAATGGCGGCTACTGACCTCTTTCCAGTGGGACAGGTTCAAACTTTAGCTCTTCTTAGGGTTTTACTTTAGCCGGCTGCATTTACTAATTAGTAGCTGAAGTCAGTGGCCAACCGTCTCTTCGTCTCCTGTTTTTGGGAAATGGAGCTTCCAACTTCAGCCATAAAATAGCTCCTGAGGCAGCTTGCGATGCCAGAGTAGGATGATCACTAGCCTTGGTGGTGTGGCCTGAATTTTCCTGGAGAGGCTGGTGCAGATCTCCCCAGCTTCTTCCCTGCCAGCTGTGGAGCTGGGGCTTAGGCTAGACCTGCAATCTGATCTGGATGGAAAGAATCCGGTCCCTACCAGCACTGTGATTTTCAATCTGCTCCACTTCCCCTCATGCCAGGGGGTGGATTGAAAATGGTGGCTACTGGCCTTTTTCTGAATTGGACAGGTTTAAACCTTAGCTGTTCTTAAGATTATACTTTAACCTGCCAAATTTAATAATCAGTAGCTGAAGTTGGTGCTCAACTTTTTTTTCCTCCCCATTTTTGGGAAATGGAGCTTCCAATTCCAGCCATGGAATAGCTCCCCAGGCAGCTTGTGCCACCAGTGGAGGATGGGCACTGGCTTCCGTGGTGTGGAGTGCTTTACTTATGAATCTTCTCTGCAGATGGGCACTCTACTCCTTCTGTTCTTTCAAGGATGTTGCAGGATGTTCTTCCAGTCTCCTGGACCCCAAAACAGGTGCTTTAGATAGCTCTGGGTGATCTCTAACTGCCCTGTAGCAGGAGCTGACTCTAG
The DNA here is from genome assembly GCA_029593785.1 of Cabassous unicinctus. NCBI lineage: Eukaryota > Metazoa > Chordata > Mammalia > Cingulata > Chlamyphoridae > Cabassous > Cabassous unicinctus. Next base: position 2,157 of record JAQZBX010041797.1, on the reverse strand, counting down.
GAGCTCCTTACTCTGACGCCTTCTTGCTGGTTGTTCCCTCCATTATTTTTCAGTTTGGAATATTTTCTCAAATTGAGATTACTCTTTTTAGAGGTGTGTTTTTTATTACTTTTTAAATATTTGGGACTTTCAGAGATATTTTTCTGCTCTTGGTTTCTATTTAAATTCTTTTGTGATCTGTAATTTCTATATATAATTCCAATTCTTTTAATTATTTTAAGACTTGTTAAATTGCCCAGCATATATTCTATGCTAGTAAATGTTCTGGGTGCTTTTGAAAAGAACATGCATTCTCTTTCTCTTGCTTCGTTTGTTCTCTAATTGTCAATTAGTTTGATTTGGTTCACAGTGCTATTTGATACTTTTCTATCCTTACTGATTTTCTGTATTTTTTTTAATCAATTATTGTGAGGGGTGTTGAAATCTCCAATTATAATTGTGGATTTGCTTATTTCCACATTCAATTTTGCCTGTTTTTATTTTTTGAAACTTTTTTTCACATTCGTATATATTTACACTATGTCTTTTTAATCAACTTTATTCTTTTTCTTTATAAAAATCAGTCTTTTTTATATAATCCTCATTCTAAATTCTACTTTTTCTGGTATTAATATAGCAATTGTAGCTTTCTATGATTAGTGTTTCAAACTGTATTTTATTTTAATCTATCTGTGACTTCATATGTGAAGTAGGATATTTGTGGACTTGTTTTATTATTCAATCTAATAAACATTGTTTTTAATTGGTAGGTATAGACATTTTATATTTAACCTAGTCATCTTTATCATTGGGTTTAAATCTAAATTCTGGTGATTTGTATTTTATTAGTCCCATCTCCTTTTTGTTCCTTTTCCTCTTTTGTCCTGCTTTGTCTTTCATTAATTGAGAATTTTAAAAAAATTTATTACTATCTTTTGATTTAGCTGCCCATCTTTCTTATAGTTTTATTGTTTGTTGAAGCATTTGCAGTATCCTTGTTTACTTATCAGAATTATCTTCAAATAATGTTACACCATTTCATATATTATATGTATATGTTATAACAGTATAATTCCATGTTTTCCTTTTGTCATTTTGACATAAATTTTACTTCTACGTGTATTAGATACCCAGCAATGGTATTGTTTTTGCCTTAAACCATAAATCACTTTAAAATACATTTTTAAAATGAGAATATATATATATTAAATTCACCCATGTATTTATAGTTTTGGCACATTTCATTCTTTTCTATAAATTCAAATTCCCTCTCATATCATTTTTCTTCTAAGAACTTCCTTTAATATTTATTGTGGTGTAAAACTATTCGTAATGGAGTCTTTCAGCATTTGTTTGTATGCAAATGTCTTTGGCCATTTGGAGAACATTTCACTGGATATAGAAATCTAAATTGAGAGAATTTTTCTCCCTTTTAGTACAGAAAAGGTGTAATTGGGTTGTCTTTTGGCTTGCATAGTTTCCAATAATAAAGTCATGGTATTTCTTCTCATTGTTGCTTTATACATAACTTGTCTTTAATTTTTTTTCTCCTTATCCCAGGTTTTCAGTAGTTTGGTTATGATGTGCTTGGTATATTTTTCTTAGTGTTTATCCTTTATTGGATTTATTGTGACTATCTTATGCATAACCTCCTCCTTTCTGAAACTCTATTTTGCAAGTCCCAAATACTTCAGCCTCTTCAAAATGATCCCCATCTCCTCAGTGCAGCAAGACCACGTTGACTTGCTTGCATCATCCCCCTGTACTACTTTCCAGTTTCTTCCCAGAGGAACAGACATTTTATACAGTTTTTGGATTGTTTGGGAAGATATATTTGGACCCTGCTGCTCCATCATGGCAACTCTCTCTAGTCATACATTTTAATTGCATTTTACAAAACCAAAAGTTACAAAAAATATTTTAAACACTGGTCATTTAAACTCAGTTTGAAAAGCACTGCTCTGTACCACCACTTAACATTGTTTTTCCCCTCTATTTAAGGTCCTCATTTCAGTCACTTGGGAGATTTCATAAATTTGCCTCGACATCATGATCACTGTACTCATTAACATTAATTTGCTTGTGTTGTGTCTTTTTATAATTTTTCTCCATCATTTTCTCTATGCCATCACTGTACATGCTAAAAAAGTTTTGGTGGGATGAGGGCTTTTTTTTTTT
>JAQZBX010041796.1:0-22220 GCA_029593785.1 Cabassous unicinctus | reverse complement strand
GGAAGCGAACCCGGGGCCTCTCATATGGTAAACGGGTGCGCTATCCATTGCGCCACAGCCGCCTCCTGCCGTGAGGTTGCTGCATCAGCCCACCGCACCGCTCAGGCCGGCGTGCCCTCACAAGGAGGCCTCGGGACGCGAACCCGGGCCTCCCATATGGTAAACGGGGGCTCTATCCACTGAGCCACACCCGCTTCCCTCTAAGGCCCTTTTAAGTCAGGTTTCCTTTAAGGCTCTTATCAGGTAATTTGCAGTTGTAATACTCTGTGCAGAATGGGGAAGGGAACAAATGAGTATCTAGTTGTTGAAATGTAGACATCTATTTAACAGGTCAGATCTGGCCAAACTTGTTAAAATCCTGAGTTGGGGTGGTGTAATCATGTGGGGCATCAGTTCTGAAAATAGGCTGGAACTTTCTAATATTTATTTCTTACTAAAGAGACATAATAACCAAATGCAGTGTATAAATTTTTATTAGAGCCCGCATTTAATAATGATTATAAAAGATATTTTGGGGGCCTTGAAGGAAATCTGAATATGGTCTAAATAGTAGGTAATATTGGGGGATTATTTTAAATTTATGGTGTAATAATAGGATTGCAGTTACATAGGAGAATATCCTATTTTTATGAGATATGTGCTGAAATATTTAGTGGGTGAAGTGGCTTGAATCTAGTTGGTAGGCATATGGGTGTTTTTAATACTATTATTTCAACTTTCAAATATTTCAGACATGAAAATTTGAAAATTTCCATAATAAAAAGTTGGGGGACAGAAGGTTTGCCTCCCAAACCTTCTTTTTTTTTTTTTAATAAGAGGATTTGTTGGTTTTCAGAAGAGTCATGTAAAAAATACAGCATTCCCATATACCCCCCCAGTTGTTGACATTTTATATTAGTGTGGTACTTTTGTTACAATTGATGAAAGAATATTAAAATAGTACTATTAACTATAGTCCATAGTTTATATTACATGTATTTTTCCCCATATACCACCCTATTATTAACACCTTGTATTAGTGTCATATATTTGTTAAAATTCATAAAAGAACATTCTTATATTTGTACAATTAACCCCAGTCCATCATCCACAACAGGGTTCACTGTTATACAGTCCCATGTTTTATCTTCTAACTTTCAGTCTAGTAATATACATGACCCAAAACCTCTCTTTTCAACCACATTCATATACATACTTCAGTGCTGTTAATTACACTCAGTAATGTGCTAGAAAAAAAAAATAACCTGCTAGAGTTTGATTATAATTAGTTTATATCAGTGAGATCATATAGTATTTGTCCTTTTGCATCTGGCTTGTTTCAGTCAGCATAATGTCTTCAAGGTTTATCCATGTTGTCACATGCTTTAGGACTTCATTCCTTTTACAGCTGAATAATATTCCATCGTATGTATATTTTGTTTATCCATTCATCAGTTAGTGGACACTTGGGTTGCTTGCATCTTTTGGCAGTTGTGAATAATGCCGCTGTGAACATTGGTATGCAAATATCTGTTCAAGTCCCTGCTTTCAGTTCTTCTAACTATATACCTAGTAGTGGGTTTGCTTTCAATTCTTTTGGGTATATACCTAATAGTAGGATTCCCAAGCCAAATGGTACTTCTGTATTAAGCTTCCTCAATTCTTCAAACTGCCAAACAGTCTTCCACAGTAGCTGTACCATTTTTCATTCCCACCAACAATGAATGAGTATTCTTGTTTCTCCATATCCTCTCCAACTCTTGTAATTTCCTGGTTTTGTTTTGTTTTTTAAATAGTAGCCATTCTAGTGGGTGTGAAATATCTCATTATGGTTTTGATTTGCATTTCCCTAATAGCTAGTGATGTTGAGCAGCTTTCCATGTGCTTTTTAGCCATTTGTATATGCTCTTTAGAGAAATGCCTATTCAAGTCTTTTGCCCATTTTTATATTGGGTTGTTTGTCTTTTTATTGTAAAGTTTTAGTTCTGGATATTAAAACTTTATCAGATATGTGGTTTCCAAATGTTTTCTCCCATTGTGTAGGTTACCTTTTTACTTTGCTAGCAAATACACAAAAGTTTTTAATTTTGAGGAGGTCCCATTTATCTATTTTTTTTCTTTTGTTGCTTGTGCTTTGGGTGTAAGGTTTACAAGACCCCTACCTACTACAACTTCTTATAGATGTTTCCCTACATTATCTTCTAGGAGTTTTATTGGCCTGGCTTTTATGTTAGTTCTTTAATCCATTTTGAGTTGGTTCTTGTATAGGGAGTGAGATAGGGACCCTCTTTCATTCGTTTGGTTTGGGATATCTAGTTCTCCCAGCACCATTTGTTGAAGAGACTGTTCTGTTCCAGAAAAGTAGGCTTATCAAAAATCAGTTGAGCATAAAAGTGAGAGTTTATTTCAAAACTCTCAATTTGATTCCATTGACCAATGTCTTTATCTTTATGCCAATACCATTCTGGTTTTGGGTTTTTTTGTTTGTTTGTTTGTTTGTTTGTTTTTCTATCTGGTTGTGTGGTCATCTTTTTGGTGCATCGCTTTGCCACGCAGAGGCCTGCGCCTCTCTGCACCACGCAGGTCTCGGACACCTTTTTTCTTTTTTTATCAGGAGGTCCCGGGGATCAAACCCGGGTTCTCCATATGGTAAACAGGAGCTCAATTACTTGAGCCACAGCTGCTTCCCATCATTCTGTTTTGACCACTATAACTTTATAATACACTTCAAGATTAGGCAGCTTGAGTCCTCCAACTTCACTCTTCTATTTTAGGATGTTTTTGGCTATTCGGGACCCCTTTCTCTTCCAAATAAATTTGGTAATTGACTTTTCTATTTCTGTAAAGTAGACTGTTGGAATTTTGATTGGGATTGTGTTGAATCTGTAAGTCATTTTAGATAGAATTGACTTCTTAATGATTTTTTTTTTTTTTAATTGGGAGGTCCTGGGGATCGAACCCAGGTCCCTCCATATGAGAGATGGATGCCCAACCATTTGAGCCACATCCTTCCCCCCCACCCCCGCCTTAATGATATTTAGCCTTCCAATCCATGAACATGGAATGTCCTTCCATTTATTTAGGTCTTCTTTCTTTGATTTCTTTTAGCAGTGTTTTGTAGTTTTTTGTGTACAAGTCTTGTACATCCTTGGTTAAATTTATTCCTAGATATTTCATTATTTTAGTTGCTATTGTAAATGGACTTTTTTTCTTGATTTCCTCCTCAACTTCTTCATTACTAGTGTTTAGAAACACTGCTGATTTTTGTGTATTGATCTTGTTCCCTGCCACTTTGCTGAATTCATTTAATAGCTCTAGTAGCTTTGTTGTAGATTTTCGGGGGACTTTCTATATATAGGATCATGTCATCTGCAAATAGTGTATGTTTACTTCTTTCTTTCCAATTTTGATGCCTTTTATTTCTTTTTCTTGCCTAATTGCTCTGGCTAGAACTCCAGTACAATGTTGACTAACAGTGGTGACAATGGACATCCTTGTCTTGTTCTAAATCTTAGAACAAAAGCTTTCAGACTTTCACCATTGAGTATGATGCTAGCTGTGAGTTTTTCAAATATGCCCTTTATCATGTTAAGGAAGTTTCCTTCTATTCCTATTTTTCTAAGTGTTTTCAAGAAAGGATGTTGAATTTTGTGAAATGCATTTTCTGCACCAGTCGAGAGGATCATGTGGTTTTTTCCCATTAATTGATTTTCTTATGTTGAACTACCCTTGCATACCTGGTGTAAAACCCAATTGATCGTTCAATTTTTTGGAAGTTGGTCTTAATTCTTCTTAGAATAATTGGGAAAATTCACCTTTGAAGCCTTCTGATCCTGGGCTTTTCTTTTTTGGAAGGTTTTTGATGACTGTTTCAGTTTCTTTACTTGTAATTGGTCTGTAGAGGTCTTCTGTTTCTTCTACAGTCAGTGTAGATTATTCATGTGTTTCTAGGAATTTGTCCATTTCATCTAGGTTATCTAATTTGGCACACAGTTGTTCATAGTATCCTCTTATGATCCTTTTTATTTCTGTGGGGCCAGTAGTAATGTCCCCCCTCCTTTCCGGTTTTACTTATTTGCGTCTTCTCTCCTTTTTTCTTTGTCAGTCTAGCTAAGGGTTTGTCAATTTCATTGAACTTTCCAAAAAACCAACTTTCATTTTTGTTCTTTTAGTTTTGTTAGTTCCAGCATTATTTTTTTTAACATTAGTGGCCAGGAAACTGTTTATAATGTATTAAGCAATATTGAAATCATGTCCATTGTTCTATGCTTTCATAGGTATCCATTTGAACCTCCTAAGATCCGATTTCTGACTCCAATCTATCATCCGAACATTGATTCTGCTGGAAGGATTTGTCTAGATGTTCTCAAATTACCACCAAAAGTGAGTGGTGGGTAAAGGGTTGACTCTATGGCAGTCTGTTTTCCTCATCTGTAAAACTTGAATTAGAGTATTATTACATTTTTAGTAATATAAAAACACCTGCCCATCTGTCTATATATAGGGTGCCTGGAGACCATCCCTCAACATTGCAACTGTGTTGACCTCTATTCAGCTGCTCATGTCAGAACCCAACCCTGATGACCCGCTCATGGCTGACATAGTAAGTATCCCCATTTCCTCTGCACGGTATGTCCTAATTTCTCTATACCTCTAACTCTCCATGTGTGAGGATAGCTGCAGCAGCTGGTGCTTACCACTACAAATAATTTTGCTCTCCATTGACTTCTCTTTGATTTCATCTCAGTCCTCAGAATTTAAATATAATAAGCCAGTCTTCCTCAAGAATGCCAGGCAGTGGACAGAGAAGCATGCAAGACAGAAACAGAAGGTATGAAGTTTGTACAGCTCTGATTTTGCTATTATTATTAATTCATTGAGCACGTATGTATAAATAATGTTTATTAGCCTTGCCAGGTTACACTAGCTGATCCTTTTCTCCTATTGTAACCTTCTGATTACTTAGCAAAATAGCCTAGTAGCTCAACCAACAGATTTTTCCTAGCAACTATGTATTGACAACACTAGAGGGCAGGCAGTATCTGGTTAATTTTTTGTTCTTCTTGGGGGTAGCAGGGATAGAGGAGAGGTGACTCCGAAAGTTTTCTTAACACCAAGAAGGGACTATATTTGTTGGAGTGGCGGGAAGAGGGGTGCAGAATGGGAGGAGAAAACTGACATTTCTTATGAGCCATTCATGGATGAAAGGAGAAGGAAAATTTCCCCAGTTTTAAGTTCATAGAGTTTCCTCATTTAACAAAATACAAATTGCATGGAGATGGAGATTAGTATGTCTTGGTTCTTGCTGAGTAGCAATAACTTTCAGATTGAGTTAAGTAGAAGTTACGTTTTACTTGTAAAAAGAAATAAAAAAATTAAAACATACAAAGATTGAGGAATATGCTTTTGGAGGGAATATCAAATACAAGAGGCAACAAAGAAGTACTTGGAAAGAATGTTACAGAGCTTCATTTTCCTCCATCCTGGCATGAAACCTTGTTGTATTCACCTGATCTTCTCTTTTCTTAGGCTGATGAGGAAGAGATGCCTAATAATCTGCCAGAGGCCGCTGACTCAGAAGTACACAACAAAACACAAAAACAGAAAGCCAGGCACCTGGGAGGAATAGAAAAGAAATTTCGCCCTGATATTTAGGGGGTTTGTTCTGGTCCAACTTAGTTAATATATTTTCATTCTTTGCTAAAGTGGGTCTCATTTGCCTACCTTTCTTGAATGTTTTTCTGTGTATTTCATGACATAATTTTCGTATCCTATAAAACAGACTCTGTATATTTATGTTTTCTTCACTACAGTAATTCTCTGAGTATAATTTGTTTTATTTATCTTGTACATACGTATTTTTAAATCTTCTAATCTGAAAAATAAATAATCATTTAATGTTGAATATGTGTTTATCCTGAATGTGTGTCTGGGAGTGAACTGGCCAGAAAGCTATGCAGTGTTAAAATATTTGGAATTGTTGTCCTTTATTTTGCCGACTTACCACCATCACTTGGGACACTAAATGTTTGACATAGATGTAAAATTGCTGCTAGAAACAATTCAATACCACTAGGCTTTCAGGGATTCTAGGCTTTGGTGGAATTTTAACACAATTTGAGAATAAAAGTGATGTGCCCTCTTTTTATCATTATTTTTCAAATTTTTTGCAACTTTCACTTTTTGTGATTTACATAGCTGACCACAATTGCTGTGGTATAACTTTCATTATTCAACAGTTATTTATTGAGCACCTACTATATGCCAAGCATTGCGCTAGTGTTTTAGAATATAATGGTAAGCACACTCAGACATGGGATTAAGTAAATAATCATACATATTTAAAATAGGGATTGTTACAATCCCTTTCTCTCTAGTTTCATTTCATGCCAAGTACTACTCTTAAAAATAAGTGCTAGACTTGAATCTCCTACACATGATTTTATACTACACTTGACTTGTCTTCATTATTGTATTTAAATGACAGAAGTAACAGATTTGAGCAGAAATCAATTGAAGTGGGAAGAGGTTAGCCATGCTGAGTAAAAATTTTGAGAAATGTAGATATTAGGACTGCCTACATAGAGAAATAGACTGTAATGTCCCTTCCCATATCCTAGTGGCGCAATGAGCATTTTAGATCTAGGGTAGGTACTGTGCGTGTAAAATACATCTCTGAATATGCAATTTCCGTTCATCTGCCTGTGAATTGCTTTGTACCTTTCACTCAGTAGCAACCTGCCATACAGCATGTGTGCTGTTTAACTCCTGCAAAGAAGAAGGCATGATAAGTGTGAATTATATAAACCACTTGTATTAGTCAGGGTTCTCAGGGAAACAGAATCAAAAGGAGATATCTGTCAATAAAATTAGATTTTATGAGAGTCTCTCACGTGACCATGGGGATGCATAAGTCCAGGTTCCGCAGGCAGGCTGCAAACCAGGCGCTCCAATGAAAGTCCAATCAAGGTCCTTGAAGAGTTTCCGGGAGACATTGGCTGTCCAGAGACGAGCTGGTAAATTCTCTCTGAATGCTGAAATCACTTCCCCTCTTAAAGCATTCAACTGATTGGATAAAGCGTCACTTGTTAATGACAGCAATCTCCCTGATTGACCTAGATGTAATCAGCTATCTATGCAGTAAACCCACTGGTGACTAAAGTCCATAAATGCCCTTGTATTACAATTAGCCCAGTGCTTGCTTGACCAAACAACTGGGCACAATTACCTGGCCGAGTTGACACATTAGCCTAACCATCACAGGCCACCCCTTGTCAACTCAGCAACCATACACATTACCTTAAACCATACTTAAGTCTCTAATTAAAAACAATAACAGACATGCATACATATATATTTCCACCTAACAATGTTCAACTCTCCTGCGTACAACCGGAAATGCATTAATTCTCTACAGAATAAGGTACAAGTCCTTGGGTAATCACTCTTAAACTTGACATCCTTAAATATTATGACATGAAACTAATACAACTTTTCATATGATAAGGAAAAAGATTGGGGAAGAAAACAAATTCGTTTTATGTACATATACAGTCATACTCCTAACGAAACAAGGAAGAAAGATCATGACTTACAGTCCTCGTTTATGTAACTGGTCACGTGGTTTAAGTTCATATTTATCACTACCTTCTTCCACTACCCATTCCATGTTCCTATTACCCTCAGCAAGCACTTCAGCTGGCCGTGGTTCTTTGCCTGGTGGGGTGACCCAAACTTTCCTTCCTGAAGATTCTGGGCCATTGTTAATCCTGCTTGGATTGGGTTGTTGCAATTTCCCATTGACTTTAATCACAGGGCATGGCAGTACTAAGAGACACCCTAGTGGATCTCCTGTATTCCAGACAAACTCTTCTTTACCCCCATTATGTAGGTGCAGTCCTATTTCCCCTTGATAGTCAGGATCAATCACCCCAGCCAGTACAATAATTCCCTTCTTTGCCTGTTGATTCACAGGTAAGAGGATCCCAAAGTGGCCAGGTGGCAGTCTTAACTTCCAGTTCAATGGAATCATTGTTGTGTTCCCTGGTGGCAGTACTCCTCCTTTTGGGACTAAAACCTGTAGACCAGCAGAGCTTAAGGTTGCAGGGACAGGAAGCAAAAATTTTCCTAGTGGGTCACTAGGGTTAATAATGAGTGGTGCCACTCCCATTTCCATCCCTTGATTCCTGGACCCATTAATTCTGGTTATGTGAGAAACAGCACCATAGAGTGGACGCTGATATAGAGCATACACAGCCTCCTGGAAAACATTGCCCCAGCCCTGCAAGGTGTTGCCACCTAGTTGGTGCCGTAATTAAGCCTTCAAAAGGCCATTCCACCATTCTATTAATCAAGCTGCTTCAGGGTAATGGGGAACATGGTAAGACCAGTGAGTTCCATGGGCATGTGCCCATTCCTCACATCATTTGCTGTGAAATGGGTTCCTTGATCAGAAGCAATGCTGTGTGGAATGCCATGGTGGCAGATAAGACATTGATAAGCCCACAGATGGTAGTTTTGGAAGAAGCATTGCATGCAGAAAATGCAAACCCATATCCAGAGTATGTGTCTATTCCAGTTAAATCGCTACCCCTTCTATGGTGGAAATGGTCCAATGTAGTCAACCTGCCACCAGGTAGCAGGCTGGTCACCTCAAGGAATGGTGCCATATTGGGGGCTATGTGTGGGTCTCTGCTCCTGGCAGATTGGGCATTCAGCAGTGGCTGTAGCCAAGTCAGCCTTGGTGAGGGGACGTCCATGTTGCTGAGCCCATGCATAACCTCCATCCCTACCTCCATGGCCACTTTGTTCATGAGCCCATTGGGCAATGACAGGAGTGGCTGGGGAAAGAGGCTGAGCATTAGCCACAGAGCAGGTCATCTTATCCACTTGATTATTAAAATCTTCCTCTGCTGAAGTCACCCTCTGGTGAGCATTTACATGGGACACAAATATTTTCATGTTTTTTGCCCACACATACCTCTTCACCAGACCTCTTTGTCACCAATTTTCCAATCATGTTCCTTCCAAGTCCCTCACCATCCATCCAAACCATTGGCAGCAGCCCATGAATCAGGGTACAAACACACCTCTGTCCATTTCTTCCAAGCAAAATGAACAACCAGATATACTGCTTGATGTTCTGCCCGGTGGGAGTATTTGCACTCACCACTATCCTTCAGGGATGTCCCAGAAAAGGGCTGCAGTGCCGCAGCTGTCCACTTTCGGGTGGTACCTGTATATTGTGCAGAACCATCTGTAAACCAGGCCTGAGCTTTCTCATCCTCAGTCAACTGATTGTAAGGGACTCCCCAAGAGGCCAAAGCTGTGGGCTGGGAAAGAGAAGGTAACATGGCAGGGGTGTTGGCTATGGGCATTTGGGCTACTTCCTCATGTAACTTACTTGTACCTTCAGGACCCGCTCAAGCCCTATCTTGTACATACCACTTCCACTTTATTATGGACTGCTGCTGTGCACGCCCAACTTTATGGTCTGGTGGCTCATGATAGGCAACTGAGGTCTCATGGTAACTGGATGGCCCATGGTTAAGTGTTCAATCTCTACTAAGGGCCAGTAGCAGGGCAAAAGCTGTTTCTCAAAAGAGTAGTTATCTACAGAGGATGGCAGGGCTTTGCTCCAAAATCCTAAGGGCATGCATTGTGATTCTCCTATAGGGGCCTGCCAAAGGCTTCAGACAGCATCTCTATTTGCCACTGAAACTTCCAGCACCATTGAATCTGATGGATCATATGGCCCAAGTGGTAGCCCAGCTTGCACAGCAGCCTGGACCTGTTGCAGAGCCTCCTCTTGTTCCATTCCCCGGTCAAAACTAACAGCTTTTCTGGTCACTAGGTAAATGGGCCAGAGTAGCACACCCAAATGAGGAATGTGTGGTCTCTAAAATCCGAAGTGACCAACTAAGCATTGTGCCTCTTTTCAGGTTGTAGGGGGGGCTAGATGCAACAGCTTATCCTTCACTTTAGAAGGGATACCTTGACATGCCCCAAACCACTGGACACCTAGAAATTTCACTGAGGTGGAAGGACCCTGTATTTTTGTTGGATTCATCTCCAATCCTCTCTCACGCAAGTGCCTTACCAATAAGTCTAGAGCCTTTGCTACTTCTTTTTTATTAAGTCCTATCAACATGATATCATCAATATAATGGGCCAGTGTGATGTCTTATGGGAGAGAGAGACAATCAAGTTCCCTGCGGACGATATTATGACATAGGGCTGGAGAATTGATATTCCCCTGAGTCAGGACAGTGAAGGTATACTGCTGGCCTTGCCAGCTGAAAGCAAACTGTTTCTGGTGGTTTTTATTAATGGCAATTGAGAAAAAAAGTGTTTGCCAGATCAACAATTGCATACCAGGTACCAGGGGATGTGTTGATTTGCTCAAGCAATGTGTCCCCACATCGGGGACAGCAGCTGCAATTGGAGTCACCACCTGGTTAAGTTTATGATAATCTACTGTCATCCTCCAAGATCCATCTGTTTTCTGCGCAGGACAAAAAGAAGAGTTGAATGGGGATGTGGTGGGAATGACCACCCCTGTATCCTTCAAATCCTTCTTGGTGGCACTAATCTCTGCAATCCCTCCCATAACCCCATATTGCTTTTGATTTACTATTTTGCTAGGTAGGGGCAGTTCTACTGGCTTCAACTTGGCCTTTCCAACCACAATAACCTTCACTCCACAAGTTAGGGATCTAATGTGGGGATTCTGCCAGTTACCGAGTATGTCTATTCCAATTATGCATTCTGGAACTGGGGAAATAACCACAGAATAGGTCCAGGGACCCACTGGACCCACTGTGAGACAGACCTGAGCTAAAACTCCATCAATCACCTGACTTCCATAAGCCCCTACTCTGACTGGTGGACCACAGTGACGTTTTGGGTCTCCTGGAATTAATGTCACTCCTGAGCCAGTGTCTAATAATCACCAAAATGTCTGATCATTCCCTTTTCCCCAATGCACAGTTTCTCTGGTAAAAGGCCATAGGTTTCCTTGGGGAAAAGTGGGAGGAAGATTAACAGTACAAATTTTTGGCAGTTTAACAGGATCCTTCCCCAAGGGGACCTGGCCTTCTCCTCTGGGTCTGTAAACTGTCTCAAGTCCAGGAATTGATTAAGGGGCCATGATTCTCTGCATCTGTAATTTTGAGTTAGGGTTTTGTTTACTCGACCTAGAACTCTTCTGTACTTCTTCTAAGTACCTCATGATGTATTAGCCAATACCATAACTCTATGCATCTCAGACTATTTTGAGTGTTGCTTTGAATCTGACTTTTATTGCAATCTCCCTGATTGATGTAGATGTAATTAGCTATCTATGCAGTAAACTCACTAGTGACTAAAGTCCATAAATGTCTTTGTATTACAATTAGCCCAGTGCTTGCTTGACCAAACAACTGGGCACAATTACCTGGCTGAGTTGGCACATTGACCTAACCATCACACCACTAATGACAAGTGATGGCATAAACCAAAATATAAATTTCCTTGTACTCCCCTTATAAATATTCAACTTCTACAGAATTCTTGAACTCACTTTTCAATAGCTATTGTTCTCTTTTAAGCCCAGGGTTTCATTCCAGGTTTATCTCCTGTGGTCATGCATTCTTAAGTCAAGTTTGGGGTTTCTAGATAACATCAGTATATCAATTAGAATGTTTTCAGTTGTGAGTCAAATCCAGCTCAAAATGGTGGTAGTATTAAAGGAACTTCATTGCCTTACTACATGGAAAGTCCAGGGATAGGGCAAGCATCTGAATTGATAGATTCAGAGGCTCAACAATACCATCAAGATCTTGGTTTCTTTCCATCTGCCACCCATAGTATGACCTTTCTCTTAGGCTGTTTGTTCCTTAAGCTTCCCCTCCTGAAAGGACTACCAGCGGCAATCAGGGTTATACACCTTTTCATGTCCAGCAATTCAGAGGGCTCTGCTTCCATGGAACAAATGCCCCTGTGATTGGACAACCATGAAACCAATCTCTATGGCCAGGGAAATACCATGTGCTGATTGGTCTCGGTGGAGCCTAGATGTGAAGTAAGAGAAGGACTTAGGGAATGGTTGTAGGAAAGGAGCATCTCAGTTTCCCTTTACAGGCCCCAAACCCCTACACATCTAGTCCATCACCAAGTCTGGTCAGTTCTACCAGCCGCTTCTCCCTACCTCCACTTCTAGCACACTAGTTTAAGCTGCCATCATCTCTCACCTATACTTTAGTCACAGCCTTCTACTAGCCTCCACTCTTGGCCCTATCATCCATGTCCTTCACAGCAACAGAAATAATCTTTTTGGCAATGTAAATATTTTGCTCCCCCCGTCCCCTTAAAGTCCTCCAAGTGGCTTCCTATTGCAATTAGAATAAAATCCAATGTCCTTTGCTGCCCATAAGACCCTGGGTGATCTGGCTTCTGCTTGCTTCACTGTCCATTCTCATTGCACATCCTACCCCCCATACACACCACCCTCCAGGCATACTGGTCTATCTTCAATCTTCGGAGCATATCAAACTCATTCCTGCTTCAGGGCTTTCACATTTGCTCTTTCCTTTACCTCCTATATTCCCCATGATGGCTCCTCATTTTTGTCTCAGCTCAAATGTAGCTACCTCTGAAAGTCCTTCTTGTCCATCCCATCTAAAGAAGCACCCAGAACACTCTCTGGCCCAGAGCACATTACTCTGATTAATTTTTATCATAGCCCTTGTATCTCTGAGAATGTGTCCATTTGTTTCTGTGTATATTATCTGACTTCAGGTACTGGGAAAATGGTGGCTACAAAGGACTTTTCTCTCCAATTTCAGGAAACAGCTGAGCTGAAAGTTACTAGAAGTCATTCATTCATCTCCCTGATTTAATAAGTTTGGAGAACTTGGGCTGGAGAACAGAAATGGTACGTGCCTGATGAGTATTAGAAAAGTCCAGGTTCCCACTCCCAGTCCAGGGAAGGGTAGGAAAAGGGTTCAACACATGGGCTCTGGGGTCAAGGAAATCAGTTCCAGCCCTGGCAGCACAGCTTGCCAACTTAGAGACAGTGCATTTAGCTCGAAGCTTGCTATGCTTCGAGTTTCTCCTCTGTAAAGTGGGGATAGTGGTACTACCTACCTCATGGGGTTGTTGTGAGGATTGAATGTGACTGAGGCTTGGCACAGTGCTGAGCTTTATTGTTTAGTGGGGACACTAAACAATAAAGAGACAGCAGTCCAACCACAGGTGGGTCCCAAAGAGCTGCTTCTACCCACTGCCTACTTGCCAGTCTGCTCTGTTACTAGGATAAGCAAGCTGAGAGAAGTTTCTCAACTCCAAACCCCTAATTAAGGAGGAGAGATGACATCCATGACTGATCATATAAACATTTCAGATTCCACGCTCCCCTCTTCTGCTGCCCCCAGTCCCCCTCTCCACCTCTCCCCAAAAACTCTAAACAAGAACAGATTTTACCACCCACCTTGCATGCAGTCTCTGAGCTAAGGCTGGGGACTAGCTATTTATCCTTTGGCTGCTGAGGGAATTCAACACATACAAATAAAGCTCCTTTTCCAGCCCAAGTGTGTATTTTTCCATCAGCATGTGGCCCCCCTTGCCCAGGTTGTCTTGTTTAGGTTGGGGCAGCCTGAGGGAGGGATAGACAGAGGGGGTGCGGGGCTGTGATTTCAGAACATGCTCCCCAGGATGGTTGGCAGCAGGGCAGCTTGGAGTCCTGGACTGCAGAGGGCTGCCAGAGCCCCAGCTGAAGCCTGGGAGAGACTGGGGCAATGGACCAGACGTGCTCTTTACAGAAACAACACATTCCACTTTCTCCCTGCTTCTCAGCTTTTTGCCTGCCTCCTGCCACGGGCCCCAGAAAGTGCCTGTCCCTTTCTTCAACTCTCAGTTTATATCAGGGCTGACAGGTTATCCAGAGTGTCTCCCTCATCCCATCCTATCCCCCCATCCCCACCCCAGGGCTTCTCCCCTTCATGTGCTTGTTTTCTCTACTCACCTTTTCTCCCTTACCCCACATCCTACTAGATCAGGGGTTCTTAACAAGGGGTCCGTGAGCTTGCATTGAAATAAAAAAAAAACAACATTATTCTTGTGGGGACGTGTTGGTGAGGGTGTGATATATTTATTAAATAATACACAGTTTAGTGTGGACTTAGTAAGGGGTCCGTGGTTTTCACTTGACTTGCAAAGGGGTCCATGGAACAAAAAAGGTAAAGAATCCCTGCACTAGATCATGACCAGTCATTTGACCAGGAAGCCCTACAACTCTGTGCTTCAAGAAGGGGTATGCTCTGAGGCTTCCTTCCTCCACCCCATCAGAGGTAACTTCTATGGAGTGAGTTCTTATTCTCTAGGTTCTTTCTAGACCTGCTTGAGGAACACCTGAACAAGGGCTAGGTAGAAGAGTGGTGCCCTGTGGGGGACCATCCAGCTTTGCCTCCCCTGGCTCACTACTCACCCCTGCATGTGACCAGGAAGGCTCCTCCCTCGTGGCCCAGGTGCCCCCACCCCCTACCACCACCTCTGAACCCCATAGCTCACTCACCGTGCTTCATGCCCCAGCTTTTTGGTTCCCCTCTCAGGAGTAGCTTCTCTGAATACCGTGCCTCTTCCTTCTCAAGCTTTCTCAAACCTGAGCAAGAAGAAAACTCAGAACCCCCAGAAACTCCCTCACTTTTTAGACTGGGTATGTAATAATAAAAAGGGTTAACATTTTATCTAGTTACTTACTATGTACTAGGCACTAAGCTAAGCTCTTTACAAGAAAAATCTCTTAATCTTTCATAACCCTCAGAATTTAGGTACTATTATTTTCCCCATTTTACTGATGAGGAAACTGAGACCCAAAGAGGTTAAGTAAAACTTAGGTACTCCTGGCTGTTACTGGTAGACTGGAACTCAAACGCAGGCCCATCTAACCCCAGTACCTAACAACTGTCTAGAAATGGTTTCAGTATTTACACATCTATCTCCTCAATTCTCCCCGGAAGAATTGGTGGGATAATGGGCAATTCCTCCCCTTTTCTGGGCCTCAGTTTCCACCTCTATAAAATAAGGGGGTGACTTAGACGCTCTCTAAGGTTTTACCAGTTCTTATCCTTGGAAGTTCTGCGATTCTGAAACTGCAGATTACTTGTTGAGATCCAAGGACTGAGAGGGTAGAGCCTGCCATCATCAGGTTCAGTGCTGCAGTTAGCGAGGCTGGTCCATTACCTTCTCAACTCTCCTTTCAGTTCTTCCCCCTCCTGCAGTATTCTCTTGCCCTAGGTTACCCTCTACGGGCCTTCCACCCAGGCCTGCAATCACTGATACCCTATTCTGACAATGTTCTATCCTCCTTCTTCCCTGTCACAATTCCCCTTCAATAACAGCCCTTCTTCTCCCACCTAACAGTTGATAAGAGGTCAGTGAGTTTACTCATGGGTTGTGGATCAGGGGTGATGCAGAGAAGGGGTTCTTAAAGAAGCCTGTTTTTTTGTTTGTTTGTTTGTTTGTTTGTTTGTTTGATGCAAGTGACAGAAATCTAACAACCTTGCTTGAGCAAACGAAAATTAGAGGTTCACAAACTGAGAAACCCAAATATACCTTCAAGCATAGCTAGGTACAGGTGTTCAAAGAGTGCCATCAATATTCATCTCTCTCTGAGTAGCAAGACAGTCACCAGCAACTCTACATCCTGCCAGTCCAGCAAGTCCAGTGGAAAGAGTATTCCTTTCCTATCAGCTCCACCAAAGTTCCAGGATTGGGTCTCATCAGAAGGACTTGACATATGACCCCATCCTTGGATCAATCACCGTGGCCAAGGATTAGAATAAGCTGATAAGGCCGGAGTCACGTTGGTACCTCTGGAACCTGGAGTGGAGTTGACCCCCCCTGAACCACATGCACTTAGAGAGCAGTGGGGATGGTTCCCTGAGGGAAAGTCAAATCCATGTTAGCAGAAGAAGGGAAGTGGATGCTGGTCAGGTAAAGCAACAGCTGCCCCAGGCAAAGGACCCTGTCTAACCTGAAGGAATCGTTAACTACAATGGGGGAATTTCAACCCCTCAGGTAGCCTGGGGAGGCACTGACATAAGGGAGAGGTCAGAGAACTTGGTAGACCTTCATACCTTACCATATCTTCCCTGCCTACCTATAAACAGAAATAACATGCCCAAAGGGCATGGACACAGGCCTGCTGAATGAAAGGTCACTGAGAGTGGCAGTTCTCGCGGATGTAACTGGTTCAGTTCAGACAAGAAGCTAGCTGTTGCTCTGAGTTATTTGCATCTCCTGGCCAGGCAGCAACTTTAGGGCGGGAAATAGGATCTTCATGGATGTGCTTTCATCTGTTAATTTCTTAATTCTTTTTTCTTTTTAACAGAAATTAATTGAGCACCTTCTCTGTGTTAGGCTCTGTGAAAGGATTGAAGATATAACAGTGAACGAGACCAACATGGTCCCTGCTCTCCTGGAACTTCTCTGCCATGCCCACTGCATTTTTTTTTTTTTTTTTTAAATGGTACCAGGATCGGGGAATGAACCCAGGACCTCATATGTGGGAAGCCGGTGCTCAATCACTGAGCCACATTGGCTCCTCTGAGTTGTTTTTTTGGTTTGTACTTGCTGTTTGTTTTTAGGAGCCACCGGGGGACCAAACCCGAGACTTCTCACGTGGGAAGCAGGCGCTCAACCGCTTGAGCCACATCTGCTCAGCCCTGCTGCCCTTTCTGAGAGACATATCCCTGCCCACAGCCCTAGCTGAAGGGGCAGTCCTGAGCAGCTTTATTTTGAACAATATGACTGCACAAAACATATCCGTTCACACGCTACGATTTAGTGGGCCAGGGCAGGTACCTAGCCTGAGTAGTCGACCCATTACTATAGTTGACTTATAGCTTGGCTTAGTGTGGAAAAAGGAGCTTGGATAGTCAGATTCTTTCAATCTCTCAGGACATTGCCCTGGGCAATGCTAAAAGAAAATAAGACAGCCCAGGAACTGAAGTTGAAAGGCTGCATGGAGGCACTTGAGATCAGGGGTCGCAATAAGGCACATGTAAGCAGAAGTTTTGAATAAACATAGACTGTGAGCCAGAAAAAGCAATAAGGTACAGAAAAGACAGAATTATTTAGAATTACTCTTCTGACCAAGTGATCCCACTTTAGGGGTTTTATGTTACAGATATTGTTATACATGTGCTAAGTGGCATACATACAAGATTACTTGTTGCAGAATTATTTGTAAGAGCAAAGATTAAGCAACCCAAATGCCCATCAAAAGGGAAATGATGAAATAAAATTATGATATGTCCATAGGATGGGATATAAGCTGCTGTTTAGAAAATAAGAAATCTCTCTTTACTAACATGGAAAGATCTTTGAGCTATATTAATAGGTGGGAAAAACAGAAGGCAGAATTGTAGTGTGCTATCTTTAGGGTAAAAGGGAAAAGTAAGACTATATATGCATTTGCTTGTATATGCACAGAGAAACTCTGGAAGGATATATTAGAAACCACTAACAGTAGCAACTAGTGAAGGTTTGGGAAGTGGGCAAATAGGAACAGGAATGGGAAGGAGACTTTGAAACATAGGTTTGTATATTTGAACCATGAGAGTTCATTGCCTATTCAAAAATAAAATTTTTTAAAAGTTTTTAAATTATAAGAGGATGAGGAGGTAGCTGGCTATGGTAAGAAGCAGATAGCGGTAAGAACAGGCCACCGAGGCAGCTGAACCCGCTGATGATGAGCATCAGACTCCCGCTGGCTAGAACTGAGGGCTGCCTCCCACCTGGAAAGCACTCCGGCTTCAGCCCCAGGAGCCCAGCCCCGCCGCCCTTACTGGTCTTGGGTTTGCTGAGATTCAAAGTCCCTTAATGCCCCACACATTTCCTGTCAAGAAACACCTGCTTACTTGAGTTAGTCTGTTTTCTCAAAACAAGAGCAGCTAAGGAAATGGCCTTCTCTGCAGTTAGGCCAGAAGGATAGAGAGGTTAGGATGCTCTGTCATCGAGAAAGCGTGGAGGACAGGAGGAGCCCACTTGCCCTCTCAGAAGGGAGTCAGGGGCTAGGTCAGTGAGGCCCTGATAGGATTCTGGGGCTATTACCTCATCCCCACGACTGCAGTTTTCTGTTGAGCTTGATCTCTTTCCCTTACCTTAAGAAGGGACCCACCTGCTTGGTTGTCTTGGGGCACCATTCTACTCTGAAGCCAGGCTTCGGGGAGAAGATTCCCAATGCAGAGTGAAGAAAGTCCCCCAGGGAGAGGAAAACAGGCTGCTTCTTTGCGGTAAACAATATCAGGAAACTCCAGGAATAGGTTTGGGCCTGAGAAGATGCTCAGGATCTGAGCAATGGAAAATCCAACCTGCTCACTGCTTTCTTTAGAATATTCTCTTGTCTAACAAAGTGCCAAGTCTACAATGGGCTCTTAAATAAATATGGGTGAGTGGAATTGATTCTGATGCCTCTAAACTTCAACCCTAAACCTCCTGGTCTGTGCCCCAGATGCTCAGAACCCAGAGGCCAGATTGAGGAAGCGCCTTGAGGCTCTCCATCCCTCTGTTCTCAAAGCAGCATACCCCCTCAGGCCACACCCCACAGCTCCACCAGAGGCAGCAGAAAGGAGCTGAGGGACACACATGGTACTTCACTGGTGCTTTATTATACAGAAGAGTCCAAATATTTACATCTTGACAATTCTTGCACTTCACACAGCTGGAGAATGCATAGGATTGGAAACCAGAAGTGTTGCAGGGGGTGGTGGGCGGTGGGTGGGAGAACTTGCTAAACCAGAGCAAAGGTAGTTAGAGGAAATGGTGCCAGGAAAAAAAGAAGGGATCTAGCTACCTCCCATCACCCTCACTTACGTAGACCTACTGACTGTTATGAGCTCCCTCAGTCATTAACTTTTTGTTTTTGTTTTGTTTTTTAGGATTGAACCCTAGACCTTGCATATGCAAAGCGGGCGTTCAACCACTGAGCTACACCTGCTCCCCAATCCTTAACTACCTTTAATACTTCCTGGAAAGGGAAACTAGAAGGAGGTTGGGAGGCTAGAAGTGGGGAGAGAAAGGCACGGAGAAAGCCCAGCTAGAGGTTCTGTTAATTCATATTCTTCAAATCACAGCACTGCATAAAGGGGTTTTCCTCTTGATATGTACAGAGGAGGTTAAAAGCCACGGTTCCACTATTGGAATTTCTTCTCCACAAGCCAGTCTGAGAGAATTGTGTGGCTAGCACTATTTGCCAAGGCACAGCACACAAAGCTCATGGCAAAATGCACCAGGGCTACAGTTCCCAACATTTCTGCCACCACAGCGCCCTTGGATTCTTCCCCAGGGAAACTATTTGCAAGGCTTTGTAAACCAAACAAAATTCATTTACATGAACTTAATAATTTGTTTTTTGATTCTGTGTTTAACCAAAGACATACCTCATCATCGATCAGAACTACTGATCATAATGGAGATAACCAAAGGAGTAACATACTGACTTGCTCTAAACAGATATTACGGCGCAGCCTTATTTGGGGTACAACATCTACTGGGCTTTTTGTATAATGAACATGGCTCACTACAAACATCTCCACTCTCTTCCCTCACTCTTCTCCTCTGCCCAGAAGGTCCAGCTGCAGCACATACCCAGATTTTCAGAAGGTGACAGTAGTGCCTGCAGCTGAAAAGCATTGGCCTTCTTTGCATGCAAGAGGCCATCTATAGGGAACAATTCCCACACCTGTAAACCTCCAACACGTGGCTGCTCAGCGCCACTTCAATGCTGGCTCCCTAACCCCATGGGGGGACAACAATGATGGTTGACTTGAGGAAGGCTCTGGGGTAGAAGTCTGCAGTAAATATCACATCAACTTTGTCATCCCTGGGCCATCTCAGAGAACTCATTTCCCTGGGAAGAGTCACCAGTTCTCAGTATGCCAAGCAGAGAAAACTCCAATCAAGAGCTCTTGATAGACCCTAGGGTGACCAGGGGTTCTCAAATAGCCAAGTAATAAATAAATGCATCGTTTAGTGAGTGCCCACTGACTGTGACCCTGTGCTAGGATCCTAAGATTCTCTGTGAAGCTCAGCACACTCACCTTCAGACCCTGTAAGAGTTCAGGCAACATGGAGGGTCAAGTTAGATTTAGAAATGTGACAAGTTCCAGTGTCTGGGCTCTGTGGCCACAGTGCCCCACCCCTGCACCCCAGCCTAGGCAGACTCGTTGAGCCATGTCAGAATATCTGGCAGGCACTGGGGGCAGTAGGAAGATAGAAGAGAAGCTGCTTGGGATGAAAGCAGGAGAAGGACTTTCCCAGGGCCATCTAATGGTGGAGTCGCCTGGTTGAGCTCCACAGGACCCAGGAGTGTGCTGCATTCAGTCTTGGGATTCCAGACATTACTGATGTTGATGTGACCTGGAACAAACTTCATCCTTTTCTGAGCCTTGGGTTCTCTTTTTATGTCTGTAAGAATTATCTTTTATGTCTGCAAGGATGTTTCAGCTCTCACTTTCTCATCCTGAGATTGAGTGTGTGTGTGTGTGTGTGTGTGTGTGTGGCAGGTGTGAAAAGGGAGTGGTACTCTGTGGAAATACTCGGAGGCACTTGGTAAACCATAAGGAAGAAAAGTCACAAGAGGTCAGTGGCCTATTTGGTATACCCAGGGAATCCCAAATACCTATAACGTATCTCACAATACAATACCTACAGTACATGCTTCCCTCCTCTTTGCTGGCTATGGGCCCCCTGTCCCACAGAGAAGGCAGCACCTATGATGAGAAGGGAAGGACAGGCTTGCAGCAGGAAGTGGCAGGGACCATATGATGGAGAACTATAGGAAGGCAACACAGAGCTAAAGGGAAGCCAGAGAGCCCCAGACTTCCCTGTGTGAACCTCACCAGGATCTAGGAACCCTCCCTCCTGCTGAGGGCGGAAGCTTCTTTGATGCTTGGGCTTGGCGAGGGAGTGGGAGCACACATAGGAATCCTGTTCTCCCTACCCCAACTTAGGGGGCTCAGGAGGGACCCACCATGGCAGGCACTTCACCATCCTTCCCAGGGCAGGATAAGAAGGGTGGGAGGGTAGAGTGTGTAGAGTCTCTTTTGATTGAGGGAATCATCAGTTGCCCCTGGTGCTTCACCCCAGGTCAAGCACCTAGGGTTGGAGATTTCAAGGATCGGTGGCATCTTGTGACATCACTGGGTAGCATTAGGTGGTAAGAGACGAGATATTGATAGGTATTCCACAAAACCCAAAAAACAACCAAACAACATAACTTGTTGTCAAATAATTTGGGGGACCGGGTTAACAAAGTTCAACAGGTTTTACTTCTGTAGGAGTTCTCAGAGCCTTTACTACACTAATATAATATGCATTGTGGGGGAGCAGGTGTAGCTCAGTGGTTGAGCTCCTGCTTCCCACATACGAGGTCACAGGTTCAATTCCCAGTACCTTCTCCTCCTTCTCCTCCTCCTCCTCAAAAAAAAAAATGCATTGTGAATCTTTAAGAAAGGGACATAATGTGCTGTATTTTCTAAAACTTATTTCAATAAGGAGTCTTTTTGCATGGCATATCTCAAAGTTAATGGGACACAGAACACACTTTGTATCCTATCCATAAGTCACAGAGATGTCCAAATGCCTTTGGCAGTCCCCTGCTTGGCATTTCTCTCTGAGGTCTCTCTGCCATTGTGCCCTGATCCTGGGCCTGCTCAGCCTCCCCCACCCTTCACTGTCTTTTACTTCCCTCATTTCCCTTAAGCAGACTAATGTCCATGTCTCTGGTCCACAGCTTTAGAGATAACAGGGAAGAGGCCCAGCACAGAGGTGAAGTGAGGAAGGCCAAGGGGAAACCAGACCGAGAAGCACTCACTGGTGATGGCCGCAGGAGAGCGGAGACCAGTGGAGCCATGTGCTAGAGCATTCTGCTACAGACCACACTATTCACTTTTGGTTGTATTTATTTTACAAGCAGCCATCGTTCATGGAGTGGGCAGAGAGGAAAGGGAAGAGATGGGAAGAGAAGAAGGAGGAGGGACATTTATAAGTGTGAGGCAAAGGCCAAGCCAGAGGGCTGGAAGCCGCCTCCTACTGGCAAGGCCCCACCTACTGACGTGGCTCCCTCTGCCCTCAGCAGCAGTTCTCCATCCATGGAGGGTGGAGGGCTCCCGAAACGCATCCCCTCTGGCTCTGCAAAATGGCTGCCCTCCAGCCTGGGGTCCCCTGGCTGCTGACAGGAGATGAGAGTCACTGAGGGA
>JAQZBX010041795.1:0-22225 GCA_029593785.1 Cabassous unicinctus | reverse complement strand
CTATGGGTGTGAACCCACTGAAAACAAGATCTCTTGAAGATGTTATTTTAGTCAACGAGCAGCCCTGGAAATGTGGGTGTCCTTAACCCTGATTACTGGAGACTTTTATAAGCAGAAGAAATTCAAACATAGAGGTAGCCATGGGGAGGAGCCGAAAGTCAGAAGTCAACAGAACCCAGACGAGAAAGGGCAGGACATGGCCTCAGCAAAGGGTAGAAGCCAAGAAACCCAGGCATCGTTGTAGCCAACATCAGAATGTTGTAGACTTTGGGGGAAAGATTAGCCTTACTGACTTCTCTTAGGCTCAAACTGTGAGTCAAAACGTTTCCATCGTTTAAGCCAACCCATTGTGTGGTATTTCTCATAATAGTCTGGCATACTAAGAGCACTAGATATAAGTTCATTCTTATAGCCAAACTTAATCATTTTTTTTTCACAATGCCTTTCTAGAAGTAGGAGATGGCATAGATAAAACTCTTTGTCTGACCTTGTTATTAGAGAAAGCTGTACTACTAGAAAACTTACTGATAGAAGGACTCAAGAACATTTACTGTATTTGCCTATTCCATTTCGATCATAAAATAATTAAGAAGAGAGAACATGTCAGATAGAATTATTTCTGAATTGTTGCTATGGCTTTAATATAATGGATTACATTCAACATTTGAATTTAGATCTTAAGCATCAATTTGAATTTTCCCTTATGAATTATAAAAATATGTTGGGGAATTTAAATATTTATAAAAGCAAATTGTTAGTCCTCCCAAATGAAGGCAAACTGCTGTTTGTGGCTATGATGTGGCAGTATTGAAAAGAATGCATTTGCCAGATTAATGTCTATAGGAAACATTGAAAAACTGTGTATGGAGCAGTGTTAGCTGCAGTTGGCTCAAACCCATTTTGCTTTGTGGAATTCATAGTTAATCTTGAGAAACCATCTAACTTTGTAATCTGCCAAACTGGGGTTTTATAGGAGAAACCGATGTGACATATTCTTCCAACTTTGTCATTATACTACTGATTAAATTCTCTCCCCCTAGAGCCCAAGGCTTTTATCTTTACAACATATTTTGGAAAGGGAAAGCCCATTGGCTCTGATTTGGCATGTGCATTTGTCAGTGCCTTGCACTGCATGCTCTATCGAGTCAAATATGGGCTCCTTCCTTTCCAGGATTGTAATAAATCAAGTTCATTCACCCACATAAAGAGGTAAAACCATTACAGGAACTTTCTTTTGTTCTCTGTGTATAACTTGTAATGACATCCTGACATGGTAACTGCAAATATTAACTCCTTTATGCCCTCCAATAAAAATGAATCAGCTTATTAGTTCTAGATTTCCCAGAATTATTGATTCCTGTGATCTTTATTGACAATGCCCTGAAACTCCTAAATATTGCCTCTAGAATTTAGCATAGGGTTTGCAGTCAGCCCAGGCAAATCTTATAAAGAATCTAGAAGAAAATATTCCTGGGCTATGTGTTCTCCTTGAGAGAACCTCTCCTGATCTCTGGTCTACTGGGGAAGGGACCATAGATTCAGATAGACCAGTTAGATGAGTGTAAATTAAAGGAGACGTTATAGAAGAATCCCCTTACACTTTAGGTACAAAAAGAATTCATGCCTAAGATTTCTCAGTTTTTACCTTGATGTTCTCTTGGCCTGGATCCCAGAGATGTTGATATCCCAAGTTGATGGTTTGCCAATCCCTTTGTCATGGTAGCCCCAGGTGCTCTGGCTGCTGTGAACCTCGCCATTTCTTATTTCATCAGTACCTTTTAAAATGTTATGATTTCACTTGTAATTAACAGGCAAATTAACAGGGAGTGATGACTTTCCAAAACCTACTTGCCAAAACTGGACATGTTGACTCTGAGTAGACTATGCAATTGCTACATAGAAGGAGCAAGACATTCTCTCCTCACATCCAGCTCATTGGATGAAATACACCCTCACTTTATCCTATCTCAAACTTGCTCCACTATAAAGTGTTCAAATTTTAGAGTGCAAATCATTGAGGTTTAATAAATGCTGGTTTTTTTGTTGTTGTTATTAGTGTTTAGTTTTAAAATTGTGTTTATTTGTTTGGTATTTTAATGAGACGATAATCCTCTGACAGTTGCAGATATCTGATGCATAAATTTATGAATACTCTCTTTAACTTCTCCTATCCTTTCTTTTATCATTTTTCATGTGGGAGCTATTCCCCTAAACTTGAAGTTGGGTCATTAAGTCTGTACATATTTACAGAGAGGGATCACATCATTTCACCTTCCAAAAAAATATCTAGAGACAGGGAAGAATCTGGCTGATCTCAGTCCAACCTTTTGCCAAGCCAGACATCTTTCTTTAGTGCTCAGAAAAATATTTCCAGCAGTTATGGTTCTCCTCATCTCCCCATTCCCAATCACACTCTAAATCCTCTTTCAAATAATGAATTCCCTAGTTATACCTGAGGATTTCACGATTACTCTACAGCCTGCTAAAATCTTGATTTTACTCACAGTCAATTCTGCAGAAAACTACACTCGAAATTTGAGAGAATTTTTTGGCCACAAATCAAGGAAGCAGACTTGGTTCTTGCTATGCTCATTTTCCCCAAATCAATTAATTAATATATTTTATAAGGTAATGAGTAAATATTACAGAAATCTAAGAGACACACATCAGTCAGAAGGGATTTTCAAATATTTCCTTTTTATGCATAAATCACACAATATCCACATAGTTTGTCAGCCTTCTGATGTGCTTATTAATCTTATTAAAATGTTTTAAAGATCCTAGTGGAACCATAAATCCACCCTGATGCAGAGAATTCTTAGAATCCAATGATATAAATATTATGTTTCTTGATTAGATGCCAGATCCTTCCCCACCCAAAAAAATTAGGTATCTTTTAATCCCATTTAAGTCTGATTGGAAATTTTCTTTAGTACAATAAAAATCATTCAAGACTCATCTGCAAAAATAAAATGGGTGAGACAGGATTTCCCACTACAGTGGAATGAACAGAGCAGCATTTTCACCCAACAAAACAAGTATGAAACTTAACAAAATGATCAAAAATGAACAATTCAGAGCTCTGGAAATTGACTGAAAGAAAAATAACAAATTGAGAAGTGTCGATTCAAGAAAAGCTACCAGAACTGTGGCTATAAGGAGAGTGAGCATCTGGGACTATTTGTCGGTCTGCCTACCTCAGGAGAGGAGGCGGTGTTACTAGGAAGATGCTGGCTTGGAAATCCCAGCAGCTTTGCTCCCAGAGGAGGTTACTTGGTTTGGACCAGAGGTCAAAGACATATACCTAGCAATGCTATCAATAAAAGTAGTAAAATTCAGTAGGAAACAAATGTGGAAAACCCTCAGTGTAACTCACCTGTGATTTTATCCTAGTTAGGGCAAGCAGTGAGCAAGTCACAGATTCAACTGGAAGATTCTGGAGATGAGAGAAATATAGGGTCTAGAGAAGCTCTGCACATATCTCTGACATAATAGGAAACCATAGACATACACAGGGGTTCTCTGAAAGTTCTCAGTGGAAAATAAAAGCCAAGACACACTTAAAATGAGCCTGAATTTGGAATGGATTCTCCAGCTCAAATAAAGATCAATCAATAGAGGGTGGAAGCTTTGCAAATTTGAAGTATTTGAGCACAACATCGGGCTAATTATTGGCTGACCATTAAGCCTTGCAGATACAGAGGTGACCCCTGGGAAATCAATTCAAAAAATAAAAATAAGAAAAAAAATGAATCCAGCAGTAGCATAAAAGAGGGAACACAGATTTTGTATATTAAGTGCATACAAGTTACTTATACATACACACACACAAAATAACACTTAGGAAAACAAACAATTAGACTTCAGAATTTATACAACATATTTTATGAAATGTCCAATTTAAACAAAACTTTTGAGTCATAATTAGAAAAAATTCCTTATGCGTGGAAAAAAAAGCCAGCTAAAAGAAATTAACTCAAAGCTAGCCCAGATATTGGATTTAGTAAGCAATTACTTCAAAACAGCTATCATCAATATGTTCATAAAATTAAGAGAAAGTATGGTTTAAATAACAAGGGAAAATATATTGACAATTAGTCAACAAATAAGGAGCCTAGAGTTGAAATGAGCAATTCACTAGATGAATTCAACAACAGATTTGAGATGGTGGAATACAGAATTAGTGAGCTTCGTGGTAGATCAAAAGAAATTATTCAATAGGGAGAAATTTGAGAGTAAAAATGTTTCAGATTGAACAGATCCTCATAGATGGGTGGGACAACGTCAAGTTTTCTGACACGTGCATAGTGGGAGTTTCAGAAAACAGAAGAGAAAGAGGCAGAAAAAATATTTGAAGAAATAATTCCTAAAATCGATGAATAACAATGATCTGTGAATCTCATAAAATCAGTGAACCCACAGTAAGATAAACACAGAGATCCATACCTGGACACATGGTGGTCAAAATGCTGAGAGCCAAAGACAAAGAGAAAATCTCGAAGGCAGCAAGGGAAAGAAAACCTTGGCTGAATGACTAAGGCACATCTCAAATAGGATTCCCACTGAAGAGCCCTAGTGATCACTTATGATTCTCCACTCCACCTAATTACAGTTCAAACATCACTATGGTCTGTATGAGTATTGAGAATTATCCATCTTACAATTCTTTCATTGTCTTGCTCAACTTTGTGGACTTCCATCCTGTCTACACGTGATCTAATACTCCACAAAGATTTAAGCAGCTGGCCTGCAGATGCTGGGAGTTCTTTCTCTGTTTAGCTGCCCCCAGTCTGTTACTCTACCCCACAAATTCTGGCTGCTTCCGCTTCCCCACTCATCGATTTCCAGCTACACATCTTAGCAATATAAGCCAAGGAACGTCAATGCCAGTAGCCTCTAGAAGTTGGAGGACGCAAAGAATGGATTCTGTCCTGTAGCCGTCAAAAGAAACCAACCCTGCTTACACTTCAATTATAAAATCCATTTGAAACTCAAGAAGTGTAAGAAAATAAATTTATATTGTTTAAGCACTAAGTTTGTGGTAATTGGTTACAGCCGCAATAGGAAGCTAATACAGATATTAACCCTCTGTTTGTCACACAGTTGTAAACAGTGTTTCTAAACTTATCACTTATTCAAATTTATTTACAGTGACTGCTGCCATTTATACTAGGTTTCATGCAAACATATATGACAGATTTTTTTTTTTTAAGATCCTGGATTTTATTTACACTTATAAAATTTTGTAATCCCCAGTATAGTATTTTAATACTCTTTTTTTTTATGGTTGTTGTTTGTATTCTTTCTTTTAAAATTTTTAATCTTGAATTCATTTGGAAACAAACTTTTGTTTAATATTTGATCAGGATTTAACTCCCTCTATCCCACACTCCAAAATAGATAGATGAAATTACATATAAGGCCTTTTCAAACACTTAGCCTAAACATATAGATGTGTGCACATTGGAAATCTTAGCATCTCCCATTCCAGATACCAAAGTACACCCTTTCTTTGTTACTAGAGACATAGATCTGAAACATATTCTAAAGTGATATTGGGAAAAGTGTCATAAACTATGAAGATCAGAAACATACCCTCTCCCCCAAAACTCTTTGGTAATCTAAATTTTAGTTTCAACTAATACTTACTCTTGAGAGACAATGACGGAAAGCAAACTGAGTAACCTGAGACACATTCTAAAGCCACAATTTCAGAACTCATCTCTTTTAATATAAATGGCATTTATCTATTTAGTCAATTAGTCACACAATATTTATTGAACACTGCCTGTGTGCCAAGAACTTATTTAGATAATGGGAATAAAACAGGGAATAGAAATAAAAGTCCATTGCAATAATTATCACTGTGGTTAATAATAATAAATCTCTTAGTATTTATATTTGTTGGTTTGTTTTGAGATCACAAGGTTAGTAAAGGAAAATGTTCCTAAATACTATGAGAAAATTACCTATTACAAATGTATACTGTGTTTTTCAGGTTAACACCCTATACTTCATGGATGTAAAATTTTGCCTGCTAACCATTTTACTGTAAATTTAGTTATATAATCACGCTGTAAAGGAAATAGATGTTCATTGGCAGATAACTCTATAACAAAAACACAGCCTTCTTGAGCAAATATGTGAGCCAAAGAAGCTGTCAAATTATATAAGAATGTTCAAAATATTACGTATGATTAGTTTATAACCTTTTTCATTGCTGACCTTATGTTCTAATACCATGTGTCAAGTAATGGATATAAGAAGACTTTTACATATCCCCAAAGAGGAAAATTATGAATGGAAAATGAATAATAATTCATTGCACTGAGAAAAAATTCATACCTAGCCACATAATGTTAAATTATAGAATTGAATTATGCTTACATCTTTGCTATATTCTGCTGCATTTGCAATGGATGAATACTTTTTATAAGTTTTGGAACTCAGAGTTCAACCAGAAATCATAGGTTTCTAGAAGCTCTTCACATATATTTGTGAGGCATATATACATGAAAGGTAGGCAAATAAACTTAAAAAGCAATATGATATCTTACCATGTGAAGGAAGGGTGGCTAGAGTGGGCACTGAGATTTGCGGACCTATTTTAGTAAATTGGTAGCTGTGTGACTTTGAGTTAATAACTGTACCTCTCTGACTTCTTTTCCCTCATTTAACTCTGAGAGTTGTTGTGAAGCCAAAAAAAAATATCAACACTCATGTGCGGATATAAGAATTGAGTTCAGTGAAGCTGAATGGATTCAGCTGGGTACATCTCCACAAACACCTATTATTTAAAGGCTTCCTAGAAATTCATATGGAGATATTTTTCAAGGGAAAGTCCACAGAAGAAATTGTTTCTGCTCATAGATTCATAGGAGCTAATTTATAAGAAATAATCACAGAATGTTGCTCTAAGTTATTTCAGAGGAAACCGATTACTAGAATTATGTGTTGTAAAAGAAATGATTGGTAAAATAATATTAACATGAAGTAATCACTGGGCCTTGGCAGTAATTAAAAAAAGACATAAAACTATGCTAAAAACAGAGGCCCAAACCACAAAATATTGTTTAAAAATATAAAGTTACAAATTTAAAAAGTATAGTTGTTGCATTTACTTTTTCTTCATTTGGTGTATGTTATGTCAATATTTCCTCAAGTTTCATTACTATTTATTTTGAATTACAAGCCTAAATACAGGATTGTTACATAAATGTATAGTTTTTTAAAGTCTAATATCAATTATAATTTCATAATCAGTAAACAAAGTCATACTTGGGCATAACTCCTAGGTGAGCAGGAAATAAATTTCTATTTTAGTGAGCCAAAGATTTTGAATCTATTTGTTACTCCAAGTTGGCCTAACCTAATTAAAACATTTATTTCTAAAATAAATATTTTCAAATCATCCCCCAAGGAGGTTGTACCAATTTACATGCCCCAAAAAAACAGTATTTGTGAAACCTGAGTAGTCTCCAATGCTTCGTTTAATCCTCTTTGTATGCATGAATGCAATGCAGTTACCCCCCATTTTAGAGACTAGAATATTTATAGTTAGAGAAATATATAACTTTCCAAAAATCCTGAATCTAGTATTGGCAAAGCTAGGATTTAATTTAAATATTACATGCCTGCAAAGACCATTTCTATGCCCAAAATAGGATATATTTCAGAGAATAATGGGAGAATATGATAAAAGAACAATAATTAGATCGAGGTGTGTAAGACGGAATAAAGAGGAGAAACTTGGAGCTGATTCTGTAAGAAATAACAGTGTGTGTGTTTGTGTGTAAGGGACATGGCAAAATAAATTACATCACATGGAGTGTGTTGGAGTTGATAAAGAAGAAATTCAGTAGGACCATCTTAAAAGCTATTGTAACATTCCAAGATTAATTGATTTATATGCAATATTGGTCAAATATTAATATTAAGTAATTTGTGTGTTCATATTATGATATAAAAAGTGCTTAAAACTGATAAATTGCTGAACAATATAATAAGAATAATAGCTATAAAATATTGAGTGCCTATGGGACTTCATTGCAAATTTTAAAAGTGTAATCTGATGAATAAATAATCTCTTGACTTTTTAATCTGAACACCAATAGGCTCAGCATGACTTAATAAATGTCTCTTATTTTAATGTGAAATATATTTTGGTGGTAGAAAGCAATCAGTCTTAAAAACAAAAGCAAACAAAAAAAACAACTCACATTGGGGAGTGAATGTAACTTGGTGGTTGAGCGCCTGCTTCCCATGTATGAATGAATGAAGTCCCGGGTTCAATCCCCAGTAATACCTCCTAAAAAAAAAAAAGAAAAAAAAAGAAAGCAAACAGGTGCACATCAAGAATTAGCTTATTTTACAGAGGGAATTAAAAAAAATAAAATCTTTAAAGCAATTAATGTCCATCTTATACTGCAAATTTTGTGTTTTTAAGTTTTGGGAAAAGTCACAGATTCAGAAATATAAAGCTGAAGTTTGGCCTCATCAGTGACTCGCTAAGTGCTGATTTATGAAGGACTAGACTAGGAAAATTCTTATCAGACAGTGGAAAATGAAGAGAAACGTAAAAAGATTACATTAATTTAGTAGAGATATATTCAAACTAAGAAGCATTTCTTTATTATAAAATTATGTTCTTCCCACACTTTTTGGTGATAAATTAGATGGCAACATTTTCTGACCATTTGGTTATTTAATATTTAATATACTTATCAACATGAAAGACTAGTAACTCTATATTGATCCAAAAATAATTTTGGAAATTAAATTGTTCCATGGAGTGTAGGAAATACTTTCTTGATTTTGATGTTCTTTTCACATGGACATGAGTAAAAAGTGGGAAAAAAATGCCCCAGGGTAATTTGGATGCGGAATGATGACCATTTCCTGAAGAAGAGCAGAACGGAGAATATTTTGTGTGTGTGTCATGTCAGCTATACTTGGTTCAGGTATTCCCAACGGGATTTTATTATTCAACAGATAACCACTGTCTGATGCATAACCCAGAAAATTATCCGATGAAGTGTAAATTTGAGCTATAGCCGATTCAAAATCTTTTTCCCCTTGGTGCAGTGTTCCGAATTGAAGAAGTATATCTGGAAATTCAGTTCACCCATTTTAGTAGCAAAACTAAACAATTTAAAAATCAAATTGACCTTTTCCCAAACAATTATGTAATATAAAGTCTGTCATAAATTGAACCCCTGGGAAATGTTTTGTTTTGTTTCTTTTATTTAGTTTAGTTTTGCTTTTTATGATAAGCATGGGGTGGGCTAAAGAGTTTGCCTTTCTTTCCTAAGTCACTTTGCATAGCAAATACAGGAATTTTTAAAATAGTTTCAAAGACTTTCAACCTTCATTTATAATTATTAGGGTAATTTATCTTGTAATTATTCTTTAGAGATTTAATATACCTAGATGGTATCATGCTATAGGTGGAGCAGTGGTTATTTTCCATGGTATCTTCTGTTAAAATGACTTTACATTGTTAGGCAGTTAATCGAAAGTTTGAACATGGGCTGGTTCTGTTTTGTGGGGAAAAAGAAAAAAAAGATTTGCAGTGCAGTTTGTCACATCTCTCTGAGGAGCTGTAAATTCTCTCGAAGCCAGCAATTTTGATATTTAAAGAGAGGAAACTTCCATAGTGCTGTGTTGCAAAGAAAATAATTTGGACGCTGTACATACCAGATTAACAGTCCTGCTTCTGTTTTCAATTAGCAAGAGCAGCCAGAAGGTGATGCAATTTAAATCTCTCCATATCGCTCACATAGAAGAGTGAATATCCCATAATCTTTTTTCCCCCAGAAATGGCCCATAGCATTTTCAAGAAAGGATTAGGTAGAAGGCAACAATTGCACAAAAATATGAATATTTTCTTCCATTTAAAAGTTGCTGCGTCCATTTTTCTAATTTTCTGAAATATAATTTGTGTCAAATTAGAAAATATAATTTTAATATATGCACACAAAATTCTTGGCACTCCATTGCTATTTTAGCTGTCACTAAGGCTGTCCATTTTTTCATTTAAGAAACCCATGCAAAAACACAGCTAATGTAACTTATGGACCACAGTTATCAGCAATGTAATATTTTTGCATCAATGGCAAAGAAAGTACTATATCAATGCTAAGGGTCAACAATAGTGGGCTAGAAGAGGGTATAGGATTTTTCCTTTTGGAGTAGTGAAAATGTTCTAAAACTGACTGAGGTGATGACAGCACAACTCTGTTATAAAACTGAGAGCCACTTTCAATGGATTTTACAAGGCACGGGACGGTATAACAGAGGGGATCCCGTGGTTAACAGTACAAATATGAGAACGTTTTCTCATGAACTATAACATATATACAATATTATCACATGGTGTTAATAATAGGGTGATTTAGGGGGAAAATACACCAAATGTAAGCTATGGATGTTCTTTCATCGTTTGCAATGAATGTTGGGCACAATGCAAGGTGTTAGCGGTGGAGTAATGTATGGGAATCCTGTAGGGTATGCATAATTTTTTTTGCAAACTCACAACTTCTCTAATAATAAAAAAAAGAGAAAAATGGCATTTATATAGGCTTTCTGTCCTTGGATCATTTAAAACAAGAAAAATATAATGGGCAAAAATAAGGATTCATTGAACTCACCCCAGAAAGTCTGACCCAAGTCTAATGAAGTTTGTTTAAATTACTTTTACTGAAGGGACATCAAAACACATTTATTACACGATCTCAGGAAAAAGATCAGTTGGAAGGTATCTCTCCTGGGAGCCCGATCAAAGGCTGTTTGTTGCTTCTGTTGATGCTGATTTCCTTCTTCTCACCTGGTAGCTACAGTGAGCAGGCAGAAAATCAAACATTACCAAGTGACTGCAATTGCCACAAATGTGACTAGATCACATATCAGAATATCCTAGAGACAACCCTTTATATTATAGCAGTTTAAACAAAAATCCATTCTTTCACTAATGAATATAGCTTCGATTTCAATGGGAGATATAAGTGCTGAATCCCTTCTTCATTCATGTGGGCGGTTTAGAAGATTGAATTTCTGCAGAAAAATTGAAGTGAGTTGACAGCAGGTGTATCAAAGGGGCCATTTGGTTTGGCTATTGACTTTATACATCAGTTATATGCTCCCTGACATTCAGGACCAAACCCAGATCCCAGCTTGTCCTTTATTTTTTTTAACCTGCATCTCAGTATTAATACTCTCCTGTAATAAGAGGATTTGGGGTAATGTTTTTTTTACCACTTTAACATTTGCCTGCCATCCTCTCTAACATATGAAAGCCAAACCAGTGCAGGTTATGAAAGAGCAAATTAAATAGGTTCAATTGAAGTTTTAGAAACTTTGTTAAGGTAATATTTATGTACCATTAAATGCATCTATTTTAGTATACATTTAAGAGCTTTAGTAAACTTATACAGTTGTATAGCCATTCCCTCATATGAGTTTTAGAAGTCAAAAGAATAGAAAGTATATAGACATTTCATACACATGGAATCATATAATATGTAATCCTAGGTGTTTGGCTTTCTTCATTTAGCATATAAATGTTCAAGTTCTTTCATATGATTGCATGCTGTCAGTAGTTTGTGCTTTTCTGTTGCTGAGGAATTGATAGATTGTATAGATGTAACACATTTGATTTATCCTTTCACCAGTCTACATTTAGGTTGTTTCCATTTTGAGGCTATTATTAAATATGCTGTTGTGTACATTTGCATAAGAGGCTTTTTGTGGACACGTTTTCTCTTGGTTAGTGGATTCTCTGGGTTATATGGAAATTGTGTTTTTAAGTTTTAAAGAAACTGCCTCTCTTAATTTTCTCATGGAAATTCAAATACAGCATAATGGGTTGGGTTTAACAGTGGAAATTTATTGGCTCACAGTTTTGAGGCTAGAAAATTTCTTCTTCCTATAAAGGACTCCAGTAACCCAGATTAAGTCCCATCCTATTTCATTTGGTCATAACTTAACTAAAAAAAAAACTTCAAAAGGTCCTATTTACAATGAGTTTGCTTCCACAGGAAGGAATTAAGATTAAGAACTTGTTTTCCTAAGGTACATAATTCAACCTCACATACTACCTAATTGTTTTCCAAACTAAGTGCACCATTCCAAACTAGCTGCACCATTTTAAATTACCACCAATTTAAATTACCAACATGTAGAAGTTCAATCAGGTTATCTAAATTGTAACTCACATGATTTCTAAATAAAAAAACCATCATTACACATGTGCATTTTGTGATTATTTCAATTGCACAGGGAATGAGGATGAGAAGGAGAATTTCTTATTGAGAACCAAATTTTGAGTAATTATAAGCAGATACAGATGTGATTGAAAAAGCCT
This sequence comes from Cabassous unicinctus, assembly GCA_029593785.1. Taxonomy (NCBI): domain Eukaryota; kingdom Metazoa; phylum Chordata; class Mammalia; order Cingulata; family Chlamyphoridae; genus Cabassous; species Cabassous unicinctus. Next base: position 9,864 of record JAQZBX010041795.1, on the reverse strand, counting down.
ATTATTTTACTCTTTTCTTTTTATTTCCTTTTTATTCAATTTTGTTTTCCCATTTTTATTGTTAAAACATTTGAACAAATCCAACAAAACACTATTTAGAGAGGGAAATTAAAACCATCCATAACATGCTACACTCAAATAAACCTAACAAGCTTATCTCTTGTTCATTCTCTCGTTTGGTTTATGTCCATGGTCATGCAATGATTTTCCCGTTTTAGTTATAGCATAAATCAATTTAAATAGCATAATTGTCTAACTATATCATATTGCTCCATTGCCTTCATATTTAGTATTTTAAATGCCTGCATAGTATTTCTTTCTTCAACTTTACCTTAAATTGTCACATTTTTCCAATATCAAATATTTATTTATTTACATTTACTATTTAACAACATCAGTATATCTGTATCTGTATATCTATCTCTATCTATCTATCTATCTATCTATCTATCTATCTATCTATCTAATACATAAGCTTAAGTTTAGTTTTCTTCTTTCCTAACAAATCTTTTATAGGATTTAAATAGTACTAACAGTTCAAATTGTATGAAAACATTTATCATCCTTGATGCATATTGCCAAACTACATTCCAAATACAAACATGTGAAGACCATGTCAGTTTTACTGTACCCTCAACAGATTCGGGAAACAGCATGACTGTTTGTTGTAATTTAATTGGTTTATGATAGTTCCTTAGTGTATTAACTTGTAATTATTTTATTACCACACTGTTTCCATCACATTCTGTTTAGGTCAAAAAACTCCTTCTCTTTACTTCCATGCTTGGAATTTCATGAATAGTCTGACTCTCACACAATTAATTGTAATTTTAAAGACACCCCCAGCTAAATATTGCTTGGCTGTAGAATAATGTCAAAAACTATAAAATATTTTGGATAATTTTTGAAAAAAATTCAATAGACTTTTGAGTAAAATTGATACAAAGCTTTAAATTTCAAATCTTATTTTTATCTTACTATAGATTTTTAAAAGAATTTATGATTCAAATTCAACAGTGAGAAAAAGAGAATCCATTTTCCTACCTGTAACTCAAAATAAATATGTAGGAAGCTAAAATAACTACTTCTGAAGCTGACATAGTGGCAGCTATAACAACATATGTTTGATTTTTCCATAAGCCATTAAATAGCTCTGTGAGTAATAAAAGCCATGTGCCAACACATTTAAATATTCACAAATGCATGCACCATTATAATACTGCCACTCTTCTTATTTCAAAACATCTGTTTTGGTCTTTAAAACACACACACACACACACACACACAAATTCACTTATGCACTCAAGAATCATTTCCCCAGAAAATAAGAAAAGAAAAAGGTGAGTTCCATATAAATACTTTTCCCCCAAATAATCTTATTCATGAATATTGCTGTCAAGTAGTAGGACATAACTGAATTATTGCTATCTTGTATGTATGGTAATGTAACTGAATCCATATGCACATGTATTCATAAACATTGTTTTCTATGTGTCCTTCCATTTCAAAGCCCCAAATTAACAAAAAACAAGGCAGGCATAAAATATATGGTAAGATCTTGGCATACCAAGATTGCTGAGTGAGGACAGATTAACACTTCTGAGAGTCCTAAAGTCCAATTTCTATTTAGAAATGTAAATATGTGGGAATGATTTATTTATTTTCAATGGAAGGAAATGTTTTGAAACAATTCATCTCCCTTACTTTTGTTACCATCAAAACACAATTTGTAACTGGGCAAGTTCTGGCCTCTCTCCAGGTGATGAATCATGATTGGATTGAAAAATTATATTATCTGTTTATCCAGCTTCCTTTGAGTCTGTTGTTTGATGGTGACACACTCCAGCCAATCAGATGTACGTGGGAGTCTGCTGGTGTTGGCGGGAAAGTTGGGGAACTTTTTTGTATTTTTTGCTTTGCTGATGAGAAAGGAATAAGGCTATGCCAGCATTTCCTTACTTCATTCTTTGGAATTTTCTTCCTTTCACATGGCTGTGATGACCAGCGTTGTGGCAGCCATTCTGCAGCCACGAGAGCAAGACTACGAATATTGAGAGATTTATCCCTCCCTCAGATAAGCCACTAATAAACAATAACAGTTTAAAGAAGCATCAAGGAAACATCACAGACCATCTCACTTGGCAGACCTTGTAAATACATATAATGCAGAATCTGTAGATGACCCAAATATATTTGGGGACTGCATTTTTCAGGATGAATGAAGCTTTTAATTTGTGACCAAAGCGTATCATAAACACAGCTCTGCATCATGCTATTTTACTTAAAATAAATCTTGTACATCATTACATATTGGTACACTTTAAACTACCTTAATTTTATCGCATTGTTTTCTATTCTGTAGATGTACCATAATTTACTTAATTTTCCCCTCTCAGTAGTCTTGTATACTGTTTCCAATATTTCATTATCAGAAATAGCACTGTAGTGCATACATTTTTGCACATTCTTCTTTTTGCACAAGAATACATATTATTATATAATGCCCCTTAAAGTGGAATTTTTTAAGTCAAAAATTATATTAAGTTTTGAACTGGTTTCCCAAATCTATTTCCATAAGGTATCCACCTAAATTCCCAACAATGCATAAATGCCTATTTACTCAAACCTCCTCTAATACATTGTATTTCCAAGCTCTTTTTATTTTTACCAACTAAGCAAAAAATAGTATAAATTGATATTTAATTTGTATTTCCTTGGCATATTTTTAAAACTTGTTATTCTTTGAGGTCTTGAAGAACATTTCTTAATGGTTTGGAGACACTAGACTGCTACTGAGTAGCCTGGAATCCAGTTCAATAGAATTGCATTTTGCCTTCTCTTAAAGCATGGAGAACGGCTCCATTCCAGCGCTTGAGGGGAGCCGGTCCTGGGCCTTGATCTCAGCAGTGATGTGAGGAAAACACAGCATCTGGAGTCTCAGAGCCCTGCGTCAGCTGTGAAAATTAGACACCTGGAGATAAACATGACTCAGGCTCAAAATCGGTCTGTCAGCCACTCAAAGCCATGCTAGCTTTCAAAATTTTCATCTATCAGTTCATAATTAGTCATTTATACCACGATGATAAAAATTTAATAATGTCAGTTGTCCCTGTGTTGCTTACCAATATGTTTGACTAAATATAGTATTTCTTTGGTACAAAATAAAGCAAGCGATAGCCTAATCAACTTAAAGGTTTCTCTGATTTTGAGGAACATATTTTAATACTAGTATTTATGGATCCCTTGTGAAATTAGCAGCATGTTTTGGTCAATCAATTCTTGAGCATCCATATAGCTGACTCCATTCTAAGTTCTCTTCTTTAATTGACATAGGATAAACATTATCTACCAATATAATAAATTTGTCCATGCCATTGCCACAGCCTTTACATTCCAATCTAACTCAACTCCTTTCTGTATATGATCTGACCTTTTGCTGTTGGGCATGCAGTTTCCTTCATCATAAATACTGCTTGATGACTCAAAATCTACAATCAAAGAAATAAATTAAAAATTCTCCTACGTCCAATCTCAAAGGCCAGAACAGTCCTAAAATCTTTTTTAGCTCCATTTACACATCTTCATCACTACTTCCTTGAAATGCTGCCACTAAAGGTACAGGGACTTCATTTGCTCTGAGACTCTAACTTCCGTCTTATCGCAAGACTCTCTGTGTGCAGCCCAGTGTACTCGTGCTTCTACCTAGCTCCTCCAGTCCACTCATAAAATGAATGATTCCTCAGTCAGATATTTGCCACTGGCTAACTGAAAGACAGATTCAGTGAGTGCCAAAACAAAAATGTGCAGTTTTTTTTAACCATTGGGTTGAATGACACTCTTTAACCAAACTATGAAAACGGAGCCACATAAATTTCCTCTTGCAGCAGTCAGAGAGTGTATTGGTAATCTACTGCTCCGTAACAAATTATCCTAAAATGCAAAGACTTAACACAAAAAAGCTCACAGTTTTTGCCAGTCAGGAGAGTGGTGCAGCTTGGCTGGCTGCCTCTGTGTCAAGCTCTTCCAGGAGCCTGCAGTCAAGGGTGTCTGTCAGGATTATGGTCTCAGCAGAAAGCTAAGGGGGTCTTTGCTTCTCAGGTCATGCACGTGATTTAGCTGCCCGTGGGCTGTGAGACGAAGGGCTTCCTTTTCTCGCTGGCTGTCGACTGGAGGTCTCTCTCAGTGCCAGGCTATGGGGGCCTCTCCATAGGGCACAGAGTGGCAGTTGGCGTCCCTCAGAGTGAGCAATAAGAGAGTGTGAGAAAACATCCCAGAGGGAGGCCAGAGATTTGGTGCTCGAATCTCAGGAGCGACTGCCCATCACTTTTTCCAAAGGCTATTTGTTAGAAGTGAGTCACTAAGTCCAACTCACATTGAAGGGCAGGAGAATACACAAAAGTGGGAATGCCAGGAGTGGGGAGAGCACTGGGTGCCATCTTTGAGGCTCTCTCAGCTTAGAGGGCCATTGTTCTTTAAGTTTCCAGACAACCAGGTACCATCACCTTTCAACTGATTAGAGGCACTGATTTAGTCCAGGAGTGGCTGTGTGCTTGATGTGGCGATTTCAGGGCAGACACAACTGGGCACGAGGGCTCCTGTGCCTTTACACCCTGTCTAGCCACGCCCTACTCCCCATAACACACACACACGCCATTTCTGAAATATATGTTGTTTAATTACCAACTAACTCCTTTTATATTAGTGAGGAAATGGAAGCTACTCTATTTTTGGAACCTAGAAATGAATAGTCTAATAAATGATATATGCTGGACATGGAATACGATCTTTTCTCTTGGAAGCTTTACCTTTTTGGTATCCCACAAACGTCCTCATCTCTGATACTTCTAATTGCTGCAGAACTATAATTTACTTGTGTTTCTACAGCAGGTGGATTTAGGAGGGCAGATAAAAGCACACCTGGTAAACAAGGCCCGAGCTTGAAATTGTGCGGCTTTTGCCCATCTTAAAATAGTTTGCTTTGAGTCTTAGAACTTAAGTCATGTTCAGGATTTGGACTTATTTTGCCATCTGATGGATGGTTAAACCCTTTTAAACAAAGTCAACCCTTAAACAGCTAATGGACTGAGATAATTTCCCAAATGAAAACCCTCTCTACCTGATGTCACTTTATAATTATGTCTCTTATGGTCCATTCTAATTTATATTATGGATGTTTATCTATGTACACCAGCTCCTATAATGCCCTTGAGAGCAGGCACTGTGCATTCTTTCATCCTTTATTTTCCCGCAGCGTATAATACAGATATATTAATTTATCTGTGCGTGTACTCTAGACCAGGCTCTGTTTCAAGTGTTAGGAATCTAGGAATAAGCCATTGTCTTGCCCTCCCAATCTTCAAGTTTTGAAGGGTGAGGAGGTAACTTCCTATATTACAATTATATGTTGGCATTTCCAAGTCTTATGAGATAGGTAAAAACCAAATTTAATTGTGATATGATTGTGGAAGTGATCAGTTCTGCTTGTGTGGCTGCAGAATGCTTCACAGGGAAGAGACTTGAAAAGAACAATGTCTTACAGTGCTAGAAAACAACACCGGAAACAAAGCACTTGGGGAGCTTAAAAGTTCAGATCAGCCAACAGAAATTTAATATGAGCCATAAATGCAAGCCCTATATACAAATGAAAATTACATATGCAGCCCCATTTTAAAGAAAGATGCTTGGTAATAATCCCTCCGTTCCAGCAGCTTTTGGAATGATGGACACAGGCTATTATACATTTAGTTAAAACCTATAAAATTGTACAGTGCAAAGTGTAAACCATAACGTAAACTATAGACCATTGTTAGTAGCAATGCTTCAATATATGTTCATCAATTGTAACAAATGCACCATACTAATGTATGATGTTATTAAAAAGGGAAAATGTGAGAGGGTGAGGAGGTTAGGTATATGGGAATCCCTTATATTTTCTATGTAACTTTTCTGTAATCTAAAACTTCTATAAAAATGAAGTTAAAAAAAAGATGAATGGATAAAAATGTGGTACATACATATAATGGAATATTATTCAGCTGGAAAAAGAAATGAAGTCCTGATATATGTGACAACGTGGCTGAACCTTGAAGACATTGTGTTGAGCAAAAGGACAAATATTGTATGATCTCATGATTAGGAACAATTAGAATAAGCAAACTCATGGAGTCAGAAGCTAGAACATAGGTGACCAGGGGACATCATAAGGAGAGGTAAGGGAAAGTTAAAGCTTAAAAGGTACAGGGTTCCTCAATGGAATGATGGAAATGTTTTGGTAATGGATGGTGGCGATGGTAGCACTACATTCTGAATGTAATTAACAGCAGTGAAATATATATCTGAATATGATTAAAAGGGGAAATGTTAGGTTGTTAATATGGCAACAGAATAAAACATTTTTAAAAATTCATGAAACTACACTACATAAACAGTGAATCTTAAGCTAAACCATGGACTTTAATTAGTGGCATAATTGTAAAAATGTGCTATCATCAATTGTAACAAATGTTGCTCATCAACGAAATGTGTTGGTGGTGGGGTGGTGCATGGGAATCCTGTATTTTATGCATTATTTGTCTTTAAACTCACAACTGCCTAATAAAGAAAAAATAAAAATAAAGAGGGAAAAAGGAACAGGTAAAATTAAAATACTAACTTTTATTTAATCCAGTAAAGCCAAATAATTGTCATTTCCATATGCAATACATATAAAATCGATATATTTGACATTCCTTTTTAAAAAACCGTCTTGGAAACCTTATGTGCATTTTATATTTACATCACCTCTCATAATAAACTAGTTATATTTTAAGAACTCAATAGCCATATGTGGCTACAGGCGACAAAAGGACTGCACAGCTCTAGCTATAATAGTTAGCAGTGAGTTGCTTTGTGATAGAGTTGAAATAACATTGGTTAAGGAAATTTCTTACTTATTCATGTGAAGGAAGTCCAGACGTAGGCAGTCCAGAGCTGGAATAGTGACTCCATGATCACGAGGCGCTGTCACTCCGCCAAACATCTCATGGTCCATCATGTATATTCAGGTTCCAGCATTCACATTCAAATTCTGGCCTGTAGGGAACAATGAAGAGCTGAAGGAGTATTTCTGCTTAAGAACACTTCTTGGGAGTCACCTGTGATACAACGCCTTCATTCCATGCATAATAACTTAGTTATGCAGCTAAACTTAGCTGTAATGTAATCTTTATTCTAGATGACTGTGGATCAACCAGAATGCGCAGCTTTTATTATAAATAAAGGCAAGTAGAATGGATATGGAGAAAACGAAGAGCCTCCGCCAGTAAGATTTTCTAATAATGTTAAATGTATTAATGAGATCAACAAAATATGGAAAAACATTTGGTTGTCACTTATATTTTTCCTACAACTTAAAATATCTCCTACCATGTAGTTGTGAATTAATATGACAATTTTTTTAGAAGTAGTACCTGATAAATAATATCTAGTATTTGATCCAAATGAATACTGCTCAAGTTTAGACAGAAAACAAAGTGGTGTCCAACTATAAGAGGTAATTTTCTCATTAATTTTTCTCATTCACATAAATAATAGTGACATTCTTGGACCCTACAACATTATTTACTGCTCTGAATATTAGAAATTCTCTTAGCACGAGTCGATACCTTTAATCTGTAATAAGCTAATGACAATTGAAAAGGTAATCACTAAAATTCAGTGGAAAATATAATATGCAAAGGATGAGAAAAATAAGTGAGTACTGAACATTAAAAAAGTTAAAGGTCTATTGAAATTAAGATAGGACAAATGCTATGTGATCTCACATATATGAAATAATTCAAATATGCAAATTAATAGAGTTAGAAACTAGTTTACCAGGAGACTGGAATCATGTAGAGAAAGGAGACTTAACGCTTAATTGGTACAGAATTTCTGTTTGGGGTGATGGAAATATTTTGGTAATGGATGGTGGTGATGGGAGCATAACATTGCGAATGTAATTAAAAACCACTGAGTTGTATATTTGAAAGTGGTTAAAATGGGAAATTTTAGGTTGTATAGGTGTTACCACAATAAAAATTTAATAAAACCATAAAAGAGTATAATATAGTGGATCACAAGATAAGTCATTGTTTCATCAATTATAACAAAGGTGCCAGACTAATGCAAAATGTTAATGATAGGGAAAACTGTGTGTGGGGGGTATGGGAGGTCCATAATTTTCCTGTAAGCCTACAACTTCTCTAATACAAAATAAAGAAATATAAAATAAGTCAAGACAGAAGGAGCAGCAGCAGTGAGGCCCGCACAGGTGCGGGAGGAAGCTAGGCAGGCAGCCGCGGCGCCCTCCATGGCCCCCTGCCGGGGCCGGGCGACGGTTAGTGCTGGAGTTGGTAGGTGTACACCCAAGAGACTTTAATCTCTGGGCTATCCATGTCCCAGCTGGGCCCTGATATTCAATAGAGTTGCAATACCTACTCTCCAGTTCATTGAACTCACCCAAGACAACTAACAGTTGATGATGGACAACGATCATCCCAAGGAACCAAGAGAGTCTACAACTGCAAGGAAGAAAGTCCCATCCATCGGCCCCATGGGATCAAAGCCTGCTGTCAGAGAAATTTTACAAATGTGATGAGAGCCTTGAAGATGGAGTGTAGTAGCCAGCTATGGGAAGTTGACAATGACCAATCGAGAGCAATCGTCAAATACACTTACAACTACACGAGAAGTTGCCAAAGACCTCAACGTCAACCATTCAATGGTTGTTCGGCATTTGAAGCCTATTGTAAAGGTGCAAAAGCTCGATAAGTGGGTGCCTCAAGAGCTGACCAAAAATAAAAAATATCGTCATTTTGAAGTGCCGTCTTCTCTTATTCTATGCAACAACGAAACAACAATGAACTATTTATTGATTGTGATGTGCGACAAAAAGTGGAATTTATATGACAACTGGTGACTACCAGCTCCATGGTTGGACCAAGAAGAAGCTCCAAAGCACTTCACAAAGCCAAACTTGCACCAAAATAAAGTCATGGTCACTGGTGGGCTGCTGCTGGTCTGATCCACTACAGCTTTCTGAATCCCAGCGAAACCATTATATCTGAGAAGTATGCTCAGCAAATCGATGAGAAACACCAAAAACTGCAACAGCTGCAGCCGGCATTGGTCAACAGAAAGGGCCCAATTCTTCTCGACAACACCTTCTCGCACATCGGACAACCAAGGCTTCAAAGTTTGAATGAATTGGGGTATGAAGTTTTGCCTCATCTGCTATATTCACCTGACCTCTCATCAACCAACTACCACTTCTTCAAGTATCTTGACAACTTTTTTGCAGGGAAAACACTTCCATAATCAATAGGATGCAAAAGATGCTTTCTAAGAGTTCGTTGAATCCCAAAGCATGGATTTTTATGCTACAGGAATAAACAAACTTATTTCTCATTGGCAAAAATATGTTGGTTGTAATGGTTCCCATTTTGATTAATAACAATGTGTTTGAGCCTAGCTATAATGATTTTTTAATTCATAGTCTGAAATCACAATTTCTTTTCCACCAACCTAATAGTTCATCCAGAATTTCCAACGGGAGTGAAATAACTTAATTTCATCTCCATTGTCATCAACATTCTTAGATTTTTGACAATCCTTGCATTTCAGAATTTGGACATGGATCACTTCATAAAGACCACCAAACTGACAATCTTATGTCAAGAAAACAATAGGATGCAACTAAAGCAGCATTTTATCTTTACTTTTTTTGCTTAGAAATTATTTTTTCCTTACATTGAATAAAGTACCAACTGACCTTTAAAAAAAAAAAAGTCAATAATGAGATTAAATAATTCATCTTTCCAAACTAGCAACAGTTTGAAAAAAAAA
>JAQZBX010041794.1:0-22222 GCA_029593785.1 Cabassous unicinctus | reverse complement strand
GCTGTTCCTCAGTTTCCTCATCTCTAAAATGTAGGTGATGCTGTTAACTATCTCCTATTATTTTTGGGAGAGGGAAATAAGATGGTACATGAAAAGTATTGTCACCAAAATCTAATGTGGTAGGTACTAAATATATCTTAGCAGTTATTAACCATTTAATAATAACAAGAATGTACATTTGTTGACTGCTTTAAGAAAAGATAGGCTCTCAATAATCTCATGCAGTAGACAGTATATTTTTCACCATTTTGCATATAGGGAACAGCAGTTCCTTAGAAAGATTCCATTACTGTCAAGGAAACAGAGACATTAAATGGCAGAACTAAAGCTCAGGTTATTCTGACACCAAATTCCAGTCTCTTAACCACCATATATATTGCCCTTTAGCAAAATAAGTGCTGCTTGTTGGGTATTTACTCTATTCCAGACCCTGGTAACGATTTTACATGCACTATTTCATTTCCTCTCTCTACATTGCTGTGACTATGATGGTTTTGTCCTTGACTTGCAGATAAGAACTTAGAAGCATAGAGAAGTTACCTAACTCATCGGATTTCCTATGGCGAGGGAACGAAGTAGTAGGAATTAAAACAGCCCATTTTATTTGACATGATTTTTTCTGCTCTTGACTATAAAACTAGTCTTAGATTTCCCACCAGTTAATTTGTTTCCAGATGTTAACTCAAGGACTGAGTTACCACTTACCATGAACCACTTACCATTTCCACTGTCTATATGTTTAGCCATTTTTGGCACAGTCTCCGTTTCCCTAGTTACATAAAAACAAATACAGGAAGCATCATGAGCTTTCTAGCCTCCCAGCTTTCCCCAAAGAAGCCTGTGGCCTTTTACCCAGGTACCTGTGCACTGGGGAAAGGAAATGATCAGACATTTCGGGGGTTATTAGACACTGGCTCAGAAGTGACATTAATTCCAGGAGACCCAAAATGTCACCGTGGTCCACCGCTCAGAGTAGAGACTTATGGCGGCCAGGTGATGGATGGAATTTTAGGTCAGATCTGTCTTACAGTGGGTCCCTGGACCCATTCTGTGGCTATTTCCCTAGTTTTGGAATTGACCTACCGAGCAACTGGCAAAATCCCCACATTGGTTCCCTGACTTGTGGAGTAAGGGCTATAATGTAGGAAAGGCCCAGTAGAAGCCACTAGAACTGCCCCTTCCTAGTAAAATAGTAAACCAGAAGCAATTCCGGATTCCTGGAGGGATTGCAGAGATCAGCGCCATCATCAGGACTTTTTTTGATTAGTGTGGCTTTGTAATAAGTTTTAAGATCAGGAAATATGAGATCTCCAACTTAGTTCTTCTTTTTCAAGATAGCTTTGGCTATTTGGGGCCCTTTAACCTTCCATATAAATTTGGTGATTGGATTTTCCATTCCTGCAAAGAAGGCTGTTGGAATTATGATTAGGATTACATTGAAACTGTAAATCCCTTTGTGTAGAATTGACATCTTAACAATATTTAGTCTTCTAAAACATCCATATACACAGAATGTCTCTTTGTTTATTTAGTTTTTTTCTTTGATTTCTTTTAGCAAGGTTTTGTATTTTTCTGTGTACAAATACTTTATATCTTTGGTTATATTTATTCCTAGATATTTGATTCTTTTAAATGCTATTGTAAATTAAAAATCCACCAGCCACATTTCAAGTGCCTTGGAGTCACAGGTGGCTAGTGCTACTCTGATTATTGCAATTTCATAGAAGAATTAGGTAGTTTTTCCAATTTTTCTATTTTTTGAAACCAATTTTATGAGATAGGGATTACCATTTCTTTGTGTGTGTGTGTGTTCCAATAAAACTTTATTTATAAAAACAGGCATCAGCCAGATTTGACTCATGGGCTGCAGATACACACTAGACCAATAGGATTTTCTATGATGGAAATGTTTTACATCTGCGTGGTTCAACAGAGTAGCCACTAGCCACATGTGGGTCCTGAGCACATCAAAAGTGGCTGGTGGATTTTTAATTTAATTATTTATAATCACTTTTAATTTGTAAATAGCCAATGAAACTGTGGTCCTTGGACCAGTACCACCAACATCACCTGAAGCTTTTAAGAAATGCAGCATCTTGGGCCCCACACATGTACTGACTCAGAAGTTGAATTTTTTTTTAACAAATCAATTTTATTGATACATATTAATAAAGCATAAATCTATCCAAAGTGTACAATCAATGGTATTTGGTATAATCATGTAGTTTTGCATTCATCACTTCAATCATTTTTAGAGCATTTTCATTATTCCAATAATAATAATTTAAAAAGTAGACAAACAAAAAAAACCTCATCACCTCTCAATCTTTCTATGCTTCCCCTGCTGTACATAGCTGCTATTCTGTTTCTGTCTCTCTAGTTTATTTGTATTTATATTTTGTAAAAGCAGTCATATATACAATATTACCCATATTCATATTTCACCTGAGGTTTCACTGTGTTTATCAGTCCCATGTTACAATTTTTAGCTTTCTTTCTAGTAATATACATGTCCTTAGACTTTCCCTTTCAACTGCTGTCATATGCATATTATAGCTCTGCTAGTCACAAACACCATAATGTGCTCTCACCATTTCCATTCATTTGCAAAGATTTACAAACAACCTTTTTACCAATTCTGCACAGCTTTCCATTCTCTACCCTCATTCTACTTTCTGGTGACCTATATTCTAATTATTAATTTCATGAGTTTACATAATGTACTTAGTTCATAAGAGTGCAATCATATAGTATTTGTCCTTTTGTGTCTGGCTTGCTTCACTCAACATAATGTCCTCCAGGTTCATTCATGTTGTCATATGCTTCACAACTTCATTTCTTCTTGCCGCTGCATAATATCCCATCGTGTGTATATGCCACAATTTTTTTATCCATTCATTAGTTGATGGACACCTGGGTTGTTTCCAATTTTTGGCAGTTGTGGATAACGCCACTATGAACATCAGCACTCAGATGTCCGTTCGTGTCACTGCTCTCAGTTCTTCTGGGTATATACCCAGTAATGATATTGCCGGGTCACGTGGCAAGTCTATATTCAATTTCCTTAGGAACTGCCAAACAGTCCTCCACAGTGGCTGGACCATTGTACATTCCCATCAACAGTGAATAAGTGTTCCTATCTCTCCACATCCTCTCCAACACTTGTAGTTTTCTGACTTTTTAATAGGGACCATTCTAATAGGTGTGAAATAATATCTCATTGTAGTTTTTATTTTCATTTCCCTAATAGCTAGTGATGTTGAACATTTTATTCTTGTGTTGTTTTTTTCCATTTGTGTTTCTTCTTTTGACAATGTCTATTCAAGTCTTTTGCCCATTTTTTATTCGGGTGGTTGGTCTTTTATTGTTTAGTTGTAGTATCACTTTATATATCATGGATAATTAAACCCTTATTGCATATGTGATTTCCAAATATTTTCTCTCATTGAGTGGGCTACCTTTTCACTCTTTTGACAAAGTCTTTTGAGGTGCAAAAGTGTTGAATTTTGAGGAGGTCCCGTTTATCTATTTTTTCTTTTGTTGTTTGTGCTTTAGGTGTAAGGTTTAAGAAATGACCGCCTACTGCAAGATATTGAAGATGTTTTCCTACATTTTCTTCTAGCAGTTTTATGGTTGTCACTTTTTATATTTAGGTCCTTGATCCATTTTGAGTTCATTTTTCTATAAGGTGTGAGATAGGGGTCTTCTTTCTTTCTTTTGGCTGTGGATATCCAGTTCTCTCAGCACCATTGGTTGAATAAACTGTTCTGAGTCAACTGGGAGGGCTTAACACCCTTGTCAAAAATCACTTGACTGTGGATCTGGGGGTCTATTTCTGAGTTCTAGTTTCAGTTTCACTGGTCAATCTGTCAGTTTTTATGCCAGTACCATGCTGTTTTTACCACTGCAAAGTAACATGCTTTAAAGTCAGGAAGTGATAGTCCTCCAACTTCATTCTTCTTTTTAAAGACATTTTTGGCTATTCAGGGTCCCTTACCCTTCCAAATAAATTTGATAATTGGCTTTTCTATTTCTGCAAAAAAGGAGGTTGGGATTTTTATTAGGATTGCATTGAATCTGTAATTCAGTTTGGGTAGAATTGACATCTGAACTATATTTAGTCTTTCAATCCATGAACACAGAATGTCCTTTCATTTATTTAAGTCTTCAGTTTCTTTGAGCAATGTTTTGTAGTTTCCTGAATGCAGGTCTTTATGATCTTGGTTAAGTTTATTACTAAATATTTGATTCTTTTAGTCGCTATTATCAATAGAATTTTTTTCTGATTTCCACCTTAGATGTGCACAGTAGTGCACAGAAATACTATTGATTTTAAGGTTTTTTAAAATTTATTTCTCCCCATCCCCTTGTTGCTTGCATTTGCTGTGTCTGTTCATCTTCCTGGTTTCTTTTAGGAGGCCCTGGGACCTGAGCCCGGGACCTCTGATACGGGAGGGAGGTGCCTCATCGCTTGAGCCACCTCCAATCCCTGCTTTGTCGTGTCTCTCATTGTGTTTCTCCTCCCTGTGTTTCTGTTGTGTCATCTTGCTGCGTCAGCTCACCATGCCTGCCTTTCAGCTGGCTGTCTTCTTTAGGGGGCACTGGGAAACTCTGCTCCCTGCTTTGCTGTGTTTCTCATGTTTTTTTCTTCTTGTGTCTCTTGTTGTGTCACCTTGCTGTGCCTGCCCATTGTGTCAGCTCGCTGTCTTCTTTAGGAGGCACAGGGATCTGAACCAGCAACCTCCCATGTGGTAGGCGGGAGCTCAGTCACTTGAGCCATATCCGTTTCCCAATGCTATTGATTTTTGCTTATTAATCTTGTATCCCACCACTTTGCTGAACTCATCTATTAGTGATAGTGGGGTTTTTTTGTGGATTTTCAGGATATTCTAGATATAGAATCATATCATCAGCAAATAGTGAAAGTTTTACTTCTTTGTTTCCTATTTTGGTGCCTTCTATTTCTTTAGCCTAATTGCTCTAGCTAGAACTTCTAGCATAATATTGAATAACAGTGGTGACAATGGGCATCCCTGTCTAGTTCCTGATCTCAGTGCAAAAGTTTTCAGTCTGTCACCATTGAGTACAATGCTAGCTGTAGGCTTTTTATATATGTACTTTACCATATTGAGAAAGCTTTCTTCTATTCCTGTCTTTTGGAGTATTTTTATCAAGAAAGGATGTTACATTTTGTCAAAACTTTTTGCATCAATCAAGAGGATCATGTAATTTTTCTTCTTCAATTTATTAATGTGGTTCATTACATTAATTGGTTTTCTTGTGTTGAACCACCCTTGCACACCGGGGATAAAACCCACTTGACTGTGGTGTATATGTTTTTGGATTCTGTTTGCAAGTATTTTGCAAACCAATATCTCTAATGGATGTTCTGCAATTTTCTTTTTTTGTAGTATCTTTATCCAGTTTTGGTATTAGGGTGATGTTGGCTTCATAGAATCAGTTTGGTAGTGTTATTTCCCGCTCGTTTTTTTTGGAAGAGCTTGATCAAGATTGGTATCAGATTGGCTTTGAATGATTGGTAGAATTCACCTGTGAAGCCATCTAGTCCTGGGCTTTTCGTCTTTGGGAGATTTTTGATGACAGTGTCAATCTCTTTACTTGTGATAGATTTGTTGAGGTCTCCTATGTCTTTTAGGGTCAAGGTAGGTTGTGTGTTTCTAGGAATTTGTCCATGTCATCTACATTATCTAGTTTTTTGGCATACAGTTGTTCATAGTATCCTCTTTTGATTTCTATTATTTCTGTGGGGTCAAAGATAATGTCCCCCCTCTCATTTCTGATTTTACTTATTTCCTTCTTCTCTCCTTTTTTTCTTTGTCAGACTAGCTAAAGGCTTGCCAATTTTGTTGATCTTCTGAAAAAACACAACTTTTGGTTTTCTTGATTCTCTCTACTGTTTTGTTTTTTGTTGTCGTTTTTCTTCATTTCATTTATTTATGCCCTCTTCTTTGCTTTTTCTTTCCTTCAGCTTGGTTTGGGATTAGTTTTCTAGTCTTTTTCTAGTTCCTCCAGGTGTTCAGTTAGATCTTCAATTTTAGCTCTTTCTTCTTTTTAAATGTAAACATTGAAGGCTATAAATTTCCCTCTCAACACTGCCTTTGTTTTGAAATTTTGTGCTCTCATTTTCATTCATCTCAAGAAATTACAGAATTTTCTTGCAATTTCTTCTTTGACCCACTGATTATTTAAAAGTGTCTTGTTTAATCTCCATACATTTATGAATTTTCCCTTTTTCTGTCCATTATTGATTTCCAGCTTCATTCTGCTACGATCGGAGAAAGTGTTTTGTATAATTTCAATCTTTTTAAATTTATTGAGACCTTTCTCATGATCCATCATATGGTCTATCCTGGGGAAGGTTCCATGAGTGCTTGAAAAGAATGTATATCCTGCTCTTTGGGGGTGTAATGCTCTATAAATGTCAGTTAGGTCTCGTTCATTTATCATATTATTCAAGATTTCTGTTTCTTTACTTATCCTCTGTCCAGATGTTCTATCCAATATGAGAGTGGCATATTGAAGTCTCCAACTATTATTGTACAGACATCTATTTCTCCCTTCAGTTTTGCCAGTGAGTGCCTCATGTATCTTGGTGCACCCAGGTTAGGTGCATAAATATTTATTATAGTTATTTCTTCTTGGTGAATTGCCCCTTTTATTAATATATAATAACCTTCTTCATCCCTTATAACAGTTTTACATTTAAAATCTATTTTGTCCAATATTTGTATTGCTATGCCAGCTCTTTTTTGGTTACTATTTGCATAGAATATCTTTTTCCAGCCTTTCACTTTCAACCTGGTTGTGTCCTTAAGTCTGAGATGAGTCTCTTGTAGACAGCATATAGATGGCTTATATTTTTTTATCCATTCTATCAGCCTATGTTTTTTGCTTTGAGAGTTCAAGCCATTAACATTCAATATTATTACTGTAAAGGCATTACTTACTTTGTCCATTTTGTCCTTTGGCTTTCCATTGCCATACCTTACTATTGCTTGTCTTTTTAACCTTTAATTTACCCTTCCTAACAATCTTCATTTCTACACGCTTCTCCGTCTCTCACCCATGTTTCTTCCTTTCAGGATGCAGCACTCCTTTAGTATCTCATGCAAATCTGGCATTTTGGTAACATACTCCGTTTTTGTCTGTGAAGACTTTAAACTCATCGTCCTTTATGAAAGACAGTTTTGTTGGATACAGAATTCTTGGCTGGTAGTTTTTCTCTTTTAGTACCTTAAATACATCATATCTCTTTCTTCTCACCTACATGCTTTCTGATGAGAGGTCGGCACTTAATCTTATTGAGGTCCCTTGTATGTGATGCTTTGCTTTTCTCTTGCTGCTTTCAGAATCTTCTCTTTATTCCTGATATTTGTCATTCTGAATACTAGGTGTCTTGGAGTAGGTCTATTTGGATTTAATCTATTTGGGTTTTTTTTATCCTTGGATATTGATATTTATGTCTTTCAAAAGGATTGGGAAGTTTTCAGTCATTATTTCCTCAAATATTCTTTCTGCCCCTTTTCCATTCTCTTCTCCTTCTGAGACACGGATAACGCGTATGTTTATGTGTTTTGCATTGTCATTCAATTCCCTGTTCCTTTTTTCCCCCATTCTTTTCTCATTCTGTTCTCCTGTCTTTTCCAGTTCGGATATTCTGTCCTCAAAATCCCTAATTTTGTCTCTGAGCAATTCAAATCTATTTCTTAAGTGCCTCTAATGTATTTTTAATCTCATCCATCATTTCTTTCATATCCATAAGTTCTGTGTCTTTTCTTTGCAGACTTTCAAATTGTTCTTTATGCTCACCCAGTGTCTTCTTAATATTCTTTATCTCTTTAGTCATATTTTCCTTCATTTATTTAAATTTATTTAGGTGATTTGTGTGATTTCATTGATTAGTTGTCTTAAATCCTGTATCTCATCAGGATATTTGGTTTGTTCCTTTGGCTGGGCCATCTCTTCCTGTTTCCTAGTATAGCTTGTAATTTTTTGCTGATGTCTAGGATCTGGATATGTTGGTAATTTACTTTGGTGGTCAATTTCTCTCTCATACCAAGTGTCCCCCCCGCCTCCCCCCACCCCCACACACAGCTCTTCTTTGATTTTTGGTTCAACTTATTCTTAGTCTTTAACATTGCCCAGCTTATGTTATCAATATTGGGCCGGTCACTCACTAGGCGCACAGATTTTTCTCCCAGGAGTGGGGCTAAAGAGAGACCTGAAAGCAATTTTTCTCCTTGCAATTTCCTTGCTGGACAGCAGATGGAGCTCTGCTGGCAAACCTTTCCATAGAGGTGTTTCTTTCAACCTCTGCTTTCTTGGGTTTCTGGTCTGGCCAGAGCTGAGATTCAAAGCAGGCCCTGTTGGCTGAATTCACTGAAGCAAAGCCCTCCCATTTTCCCTCCCTCTTTCCTTGTAACAGCTGACAGGGAGGAAGACACCTGTTCCCCTTGTTCCCCTCTTAGTCAGCTGCAGTGAGTCAGGGGTTTTACCCAGGCTCAGTGTCTTGAGGGTGGGGCATGGGCGCCCTTCTCTGCATCTGTGGGGGTTTAGTAACTCATGTTTGTTGTTTCAAGTTCTTTGTCTCTCTGTCACTTGCCATCCTGGTTATTGCACAGCACTGTCCTGGTCCCCTGACTCCCAAAGCAGGTCCCTTGGACAGCTTTTGGCCCTTTCTCCATTGTTTTTGTGAGAGAGTTCAGCCCTGCCTGCCTACTGTGCTGCTATCTTCCCAGAACTCCTCATCTATTTCTTCTTGAGGCAGTGTGGATAGTTTGTGTGTTTCTAGGAATTTGTCCATTTCATCTAGGTTATTTAATTTGTTGGAGTACAGTTGTTGACAGTATCACTTTATAGTCTTCATTTCTGTAGGTCAGTAGTAATTTCCCCCTTTTCCTTTCTGACTTTAGTTATTTGTATCCTCTTTCTTTTTTCTTCATAAGTCTAGCTAAAGGTTCATCTTTTTTTGTTTTTCAAATAACCAACTTTTGGTTTTGTGGTTGATTCTCTCTATTGCTTTTTTTTTTTTCATTCTCCACTTCATTTATTTCCACTCTAATTTTTATTATTTCTTTCCTTCTGTTTACCTTGGGTTTAGTTTGCTCTTCTTTTTCTAGTTCCTCCAGTTTTGAGGTTAGGTTTCTGATATGATAGCTTTCCTATATTTTAATGTAAACATTTAGAGCTATAATATTCTCTCTCCCCATTGTCTTTGCTGCATACCATATGTTTTATGTTTTCACTTTCATTCAGAACAAAGATATTTCCTCTTTAACTCAATGTATGTTTAAGAATAAATTGTTTACTTTCCACATATTTGTAAATTTTCTATTTTTACCTCTCTTATTGACTTCTGGTTTCCCTCCACTGTGGTCAGAGAAGACACATTAAATGATTTCAATATCTTTCAATTTATTGAGACTTGTTTTGTGCCCTAATATATGGTCTGTGTTAGAGACTGATCCATGTTCTCTAGAAGAGAATGTGTATTCTGTTTCTAGTTGGTGAAATGTTCTGTATAGGTGTTAGGTCTAGTTGGTTTAGAGTATCATTCAAGTCTTCTATTTACTTATTGATTTTCCATCTGGATATTCTGTCCATTATTGAAAGTAGTTTATTAAAGTCTCCTACTATTATTGTAGAACCATCTAATTTTCCCTTCAAATCTGTCAATATTTGCTTCATATATTTTGAGATTCTGTTGTTAGGTTTATATATATTTAAAGTTGTTACATCTTTTGAATTGACCCCTTTATGTATATAATGGATTGTCTTTGTCCCTTGTAACAGTTTTTGACTCAGTCTATTTTATCTGATATTAATATGGCTAACGTAGCTCCCTTTTGTTTACTTCTTGTATGGTGTGTGTGTATATATATATATATATATATATATTTATTTATTTATTTATTTTACATCCTTTCACTTTAAACTTACTTATGTTTTTTAATTTAAGGTCATGCGTTTTAAAAATCCATCCTGCAAATCTCTCCCTTTTGACTGGAGAGTTTAATGCATTCACATTTAAATTTACTACTAACAAAGCAATATTTTCTTCTGCCACTTTGCAGTTTAGTTTTTGTAAGTCTTATACCATTTTTGTCCCTCAAGTCTTCCATTAATGCCCACTTTCATATTTATTTGATTTTTTTAATTGCACCATATCAAATTCCTTCTCATTTCTTTCTGGATATATTTTTCATATATTTTCTTTTTGGTGTCCATAGGATTAAAATTTAACATCCTAAATATTTAACAATCATATTTGATTTGACACCAACTTGACTTTAATAGTATACACATACACTGTCCCTCTACCCCTCAATCCCCCTGGCTATTTTGTACTTGTTACAAATTATATCTTTGTGCATTGTATGCACAAAACCACAGATTTATTATTACTTTTTATGCATTTGTTTTTTAGCACCTGTAAGAAGTAAGACATAGAGTTAAATGTGAAAGCACACAATACAATAGTACTGGCATTTAAAATTACTCATGTCTTCCAGTTTTCACTTTTGTGTCTTATGTCAAATATGTGCTTTACATAAATCTCATAAACTTTAGTCATTGTTTCCAGCTATTAAGATTACTGTCATATCCAAGCTATTGTTATAAAAGTTAGAGAAATATATATGAAGTATATTTTAGAACAAAATGACACAACATGTGACTTAGCTCTGTGTTCTTGAAGTTTAAAATGGAATGATGGAATTTCAAACGTAATGTTTATGAGCATTTCTAGAAAAAACCTTCTAAATCATTTTAGATCTCCATTTCTCTTTCTGCTTCATCCTCTCTTTCTCACTCATGATTTAAATTTTACTTTCCTGGTAGTTATGATTCTGGCCTTCCATTTTATATTTACTAGAGCATTGAACTATAACGACCCATTCAGAGAGGTGTTTTTATTTGGTTTGGGTTTGGTTTGGTTTGGTTTTCTTGGAGGCAGCAGATAGATTGCAATTCTCATTTATTGGCTAAATGGGAGAACTCCCAGTACACTTTGCATGTATGTAATCATTTATTTCTCACAAGAGCCTTGTAAGGTGGGTATTATTATCCTCATCTTATAAACGAGGAAATTCATGCTGAGAGAAGTTAAGTGAGTTTCTCCATTCCATACAGTTGGTGGGTGGTTCCTAGGGGATTCTAGTCTGGGTCTGTATAACTCCAAAGCCTGTATTCCTCTTTGCACACATGTTCCTTAAATTAAAACTCCACAGACGTTTCTCTTTTCTAGGCAGGACATACGTATACTCACTTCTACCTCTTTCTAGAGTCAAGGCAATAATTCCATGTCTCCCTCCACTCCTGTGTGTTACTCCTGAGAGTAATAGAGTTTTGTGACATGGAAGCTGGGGTTTTGCAGTGCTGTGCTTTATCAGGCTCCTCGGCTCCACAAAGTCCACACAGATCCCAAAACAAGTAGCTGCCCCTCACTTTTAACTCACCCTGCACAGCCCCCAGCATGTGACCTTCAAGTTGGATGGAGCCTCAGACAAATAAGAATGACACACATAAGTTAATAGTTTGGAAACTCATGTGATGCCAAGTCACATAAATTTTTTTAGATGCTATCTTCTACCAGTTTGGTAAGCAGTTGTTTTAGTTTGCTAAAAGCTGCCGGAAGCAATACACCAGAAATGGCTTGGCTTTTACAATGGGGGTCAATTGACCTCTACAATGGGGGTCAATTGGCCTCTATAATGGGGGTTTATTGGCCTTTACAATGGGGGTTTATTGGTCTCTACAATGGGGGTCAATTGGCCTCTACAATGGGGGTTAATTGGCCTTTACAATGGGGGTCTATTGGCTTGCTTACAGATCCCAGGCCCATGGAAATGTCCAAATCAGGTCTTCACCTGGCTGCTTCTCCCTGAAGACTGACTGCTGGTGACCCTGGACTCTCCTCTCACATGGCAAGGCACATGGCGGAATCTGCTGGGGCTCTCCCGCCACCTCTGGGCTTCCTTGCCCTCAGCTTCCTGCTTTGTGACTTTCTCTCTGATTCTGGGTTCTGTTGGTTTCAGCTTCTGGCTCCCGGGGCTTTCTCTCTCAACTTCTGTGGGCTTCTGTCTGTCTCTCTCTCCATGTCCATCCTGTTTATAAAGGACTCCAGTAAGGGGATTAAGACGCACCCTGAGCCATGCCCACTGAAGCAACCTAGTCAAAAGAATGGATTAGCCCTAAGAACATGATTTTCTGGGGTCCATAAAAACCTCAACTACCACGCAAGTTCAGAGATCATTCTTAAAGAGAGACTTGTTGGTTTCCTAAAAGTGCCTGACTTTGCTTCAGAAGTCTAGGCATGCACTGTTAACTCTCCTATTAGAGATTGCACTACTGTTTTCCAATATGCCACTGACATTGGATTCAGTGGGTCACAGGGCATAGTGGCAGGGCTGCTGGAACTACAGCCTGTACTAGCCGGAAAAACTTCTTTTGCTCTGAGCTCCCCGCAAATCTAAAAGCTGCTTAGTTACTCAGTGTATAGGTCAGATAATCATTATCATGGGTATTTTCTAGGAGTCTATCTCTCTAGCACTTAAGAAGTACTTACCAAGACATTTAAGGCACTTTCTTCTTTCTGTTGCCCAGGTCCTGTCAGCATGATATCAAATGTGTAAGTAGACAAGCGTAACGTTCTACAGAATATTAAGATGATGAGCTTTCCTGTGGCCTGGATTATAAGGAGCATAAGAATAGTCATGCCTAAGGTAATTCCTTGAAAGCTGTACTGCTGTCCACAGTAGATGAAAGCAGCCTGCTTCTGGTGTTCTCTATTAATTATGACAGTGCAGGCATCAGTAAACATTTTCTGTAAAGGACAAGATAGTACATATTTTAGGCTTTGTTAGCCATACCATCTCAATTGCCTTTACTTAACTCTGCCATTGTAGCATGAAAGCATTCACAGACAATGCATAAATGAGTGGGCATGGTTATGTCTCAAAATTTTATTTACAAAAAGAGAGGGCCAGATTTTGTCCCTGGGCCATGGCTTTTGAGTCCATTGACTAGAGGAAAAACAATTGTTTTTCCTTGAATAATAACATCATACCAGGTTCTAGGAGCTGTGTTTATTTGGTCCAGTAAGTGACGGCGTTTGTGACTACAATTGCAATTGGAGTCAACTCTGTTATGTTTATAACCTTCCACTGATTTTTTCTGAAATCTAACCCACTTCTGTAAGAATCAGAGAGGCAAGTTTAAATGGGGATATGATTAGATTTACTCCTTCCTACTTCTTTCAAGTTTTTGATGCCAACACAAGTTTTATCTTCCACCCAAGATTAGATTTTAGCATTGCTTCTGTGTTTAATATTTCACATCTTCCATCCATGATAATCTTTACTTCATGGGAGAGAAAATCAATACAGGGAGTTTAAATTGCAAGCGTTTTGCAAATTGAAGAGACTGCTATTTCAGAGATTCTGTGTTAGGGCTCTTGAAATGGTCAGGTGAATCCGGAACCCCCTGCCATGTAGCGCAGACTCCTTAGCACTGCAGCATCCAAAGACGTCCACAGTTTTGTCCCTGCGTCTCTCTCCACAGCCTCATCTCTTCCCCTAACCTCTTCACATCAGAGTCATAGAGTTCCCCAAGTTGATCAGGTTTTTTTGGTACATCTTCGCGTTTGCCATCACCTGGAATAGCCTGTTTTTCTCTTCCCTGCTTGGGAAACAGTTGTTCAGGTTGCGTAATTTTTTCTTTGAAGACCTTCATTTAACCTACTCCCTCTACAGCCGTAACAATCACTGCCTATGATTCTCTCTCTATTCATTTATCAGTGAAGTTTATTGGACTCATTAATTTCATGCACATACATTTCGAGGGCCTGGGGGGTGTTTTGTTTGTATATATGTTTTCTCACTTAAAATCTAAATCCCAGGAAGCTGGTCCAATGTCTGGCACACAGTACCTGATGATGGTGGTGGTGGCAGCAGCTACCAGTTTATTCAAAACTTGCTATGCGGTAGGCGTTCTTTCTCAACATTTCACATATGTTAATAGATTATGTGAGCTCAAAGAATGAGTATACGTTCCCATCTCCACCTAAAATAAAATAGTCAGCCTAGCTCCTTCCCTCCCTTTTGGGGGGAATTCACACATTTTTTTTAGTTCTTTACTTTCCCTAATTGCCAATTCTGGGAAATGACAGTGGTCTCTCCCTCCTTTGGGGCAGTGTGGAGGGCAAGTTCTTGAGACCAGGTAGACTCTATAACAAAAACAGAAACAAAAACCCACTCGAAGCAGAATTTCTCAGAAGGTAACACACAGAGAACAGCATTTATTAGCTGTTTTGTATTTCCATGATACCACCATGGCTCAAGCCAGATGCCTGTCTGACATGCCCTTTCTAGCTGCTACTTTGTATGTTAAATGCACAGCCTTAACATTTATTATCAAATACACTGGTTTAAATTTCCATGATGAAGCGGGAAAGGCGGTCTTCACTCTGTGGACCCATCTTCCATCATTTTATAGAAATGAAAAATGGAATTTATTTACTGCTGGTTTATGAAATCCCAGATGGGAAAATGCAAATTGTAGAGGGTGGGAAGAAACCGACTAAAGCAGAGTCAAAAGTGTTCCATAATGTTGAACGCCGGGATTCTAGTTCTTCTCTGCCCACAGTGACCTAACTGTACACTGGCATCCCTCTGGACTACCTGCTTTACAGCATCCTAAAAAGCATATATGCAGATTATGAACATGCAGGCGCACTGCCTCAGAAGTGTGCCTTTAATCCAATCTCAATTATTCATAGCCGCAGTGGTAAACAGAAGCCAAAATAGACATCATAAGACACTTGCACTAAACTCACTTGTGCTTATTGATAAAAGAACTCTTCAAGGCCTCATTAGACCCTATTTACTCTTGCCTGAACACAGTAATAACATATTTGGTATTGATTAAGGCCGATAGGCTGTGAGTAGTAACAGCATATAGTTGATACAGTATTTATGAAGACAGATTATAAGAACACAGTCACAAAAACTCACAACAAGTCGGGGCCATTTAGTTTAGGGTCAAATGGCCTTATACATCTACATAAACCGACTGCAGTAGGCATTTCCACCCTTTCATCGACATTATGTTCTGAACACACCACCGTATTTTGCACTGAAATGACAATACAAAATAAAAGCCTTACACCATAACATAGAGGCCAGCATGTGTTCCTTACCCATAGAATAAAAAGAAACAAAACAGAGCAGTGCTTGCTGGAAATTTTATTTCTTATTATTTATTTATGATATCTCTGTATTTAAGTAGTCTTGGAATTAGGTTAAAAATTCCTAATTGAGAGTCCTCTCAAAACAAAATAGGATTTATGTCTCATCTCATCATCTATATTCTATGAAAAAATTAAAGGAGATTCTTGGCCACTCCAACTGTGATTATTTTGGAGTGAGATGTCGGGCAGGGAAGAGCTGAACAACTTTTGAATATGAATCAAAAGGAGAGAAGCATTATATTGATTAATTATGGAGCACTTACTGGAATTAAGAAAACTGCCTTAGATTGCTTTTGTGTTTCTGTCTTATCCTCCCCCAAATCCTGCATGGTGGGTTCTATAATATATCCATTTTGTAGCTGATGAAACTACAGTGGTCTTTCAACTTGTTACTGTGTGCTTCCTCCAAGACACCCTGCACTACAGTGTAGAAGTATGTTCAAAATGTCGTAGGACCACAAAGAGGGAGTGATTAATGTTACCAGAGATATTTGGAAGGGCTACATAGATTAAGTTACATCTAGTCTTGAGAAACTATACATAGATTAAATGACATCTAGTCTGTGACTTGAGAAATGATATATAATTGTTGTCAGCTCATTACTTCTCTCTGAAGCTGGGATATGATGGGCTTGAAACTGCGTCTGCATTTCATGTGCTAGGCGGATAATATCGTACTCAAGTACCATTGGAGAGAGAGAATTCTTTCTTTAATAAATGTGGAAATAAGACCTCTTATCAGCTCAGTGTTAATGAAATGCAAATTCATGCCAAGACAAGAGTCTGAAACGTCTATTTTTTATTAAGTCTCTCAGCTAGCTCTTCCCTCTCTTATTCCTATTATCACATTCCATGGTATGAGGTCTGAAATAGATATGGAAAAATTTCCATACTATATATTTTTCTAATACATAGTTTCTGACTTGATATACCACATCCTCTCTTTATGTCCAAGAATCTGGAGAAGGGATGATGCTATTTTGTTATATCTTCCAAACATGTAAGTCCGGTTTAGTTTATCTATGTACCATCTCTCTTGCTCGAAACCTTCTCTTTATTTCTAACTATTTAAAGAAGTTTAGATTTTAAAAAGGAAAAGAGAAGGGCAGTTTCTGGGGGGAGAATAGAAGGTCAACAGTATTTCACCCTTTTTTCTAAGTTGAGAAATATTCCAGTAGGTTTATAAATACATAGGATTGGTCCAGAAGGAAGAGAGGAAAACTTAGTGGACAGGAGACAGGAGGATGGAGAGTGAGAGCAAAGTCATGTTGGGTGAGAGGAGATGGAATCCAGTAAATATGTGGAGAGGTTAGCCTTAAATAGAAACAGTCAGTTCATCAACCGTAACAAAGAGAAAGCGAAGTTTGTGGGTAATGTGCCATCTGGTTGGATGATTTGGTGTAGAGAAGATGAGGAGGTCCTCTTCTGCTTTCTTCTATGTTCTGCATCTAAGGGATGGCGAATGCCAGAAGAACTTGGAACTTTGGAAGCGTTCTCACAATAAACGTTCCCTGGAACGTGGTCCTCCAGAGGCGAGGGATCGGGATGTCAGGCTAAGAGGCTCCATCTTGATGACGTCTTAGTGGAGGATGCATGTTCACTCCTTGGCTCTGTCTCCCCTCTTGAGTTCTTCTCCTGGCAGCAGGTAGAGATGAAGCAGGTGGTGCTGAGGCTGAAGGTAGCCTCTGAGCGTTCCTTAAAGTCTGCTGTTAGTGTCAGAACAAGAGAGAGGCTGTGCAATCAGGAGCATCTAGTTATTGCTGAGAGTGGACTCGCTTCAACTGGCTGAAAAGAAGTTCCTACAGGAAAGAAGGGCTGTAGCCTGAGACAACCGGATCCTGACCTCTCTCTCTTCTTCTCCTCTTTCCTCCTTTTTCCATATGGCTTTGAGTCTCTTTGACTTTAGATTCACTCTTGTCTGTGGTGGAGAACCTAGTCAATGGTAGCCCACGTCCTCAGAGCTGCCTCACCAGAGAAGGTAAGGCACTTCCCTACCTGATGAATATAGGAGATCAACCCCAGAGGAGCCCTCTAAGTGGCATGGCTTGGGTCATGTGCCCATCCTTGGGCCAAACACTGTGTCCAGCTGGTGAGTTTCTCTGGTTAGTTCAGTGTCCATACCTTGACCAATTGCATGGCTAGGAGGTAAGATCATGCACAAACATTGCAAGTTCCCTCTTAAATCCTTTGGCTAGAGCCAAGAGTTTCTCTAAAGAAGGGGGTGAGCACAGGCAGGACCATAGACAGAATTCTTTCTATTTGCATAAGTATCCCAACTCGTCTATAATGGTCATAAATTGACTCCTAGGTAGATTCTCTAATTCTCACCCCTGCATCCTCAAGTTTCTTTTATGACCGCATCTCCTATTCCTTTTCAAACACCTTGCACTTCCTGTTTGGAAGCCTTTGCTCCCACTGCTCCATCCTCTTAGAATGTCCTTCACTCCCACCCAGTCACCCAGCCGTCCAATCCTATTGATTAAATTTATTGATTAAATTTTTATTGGCACATAGCCACAAAGTGAAGGAGATACTGTCTATATTTTGAAAGATTTACAATTGGCTAATAAGACATACATACAGGAAAATCTATTACAAAACAATGTGAAAATACACATATAGGTGTATGCTCCAGAAGCAGAGTGGAGGCACTTGGCCAAGCCTGGGGCTGTCAGGGGAAGCTTCCTGGAGGGGGTGTTGCCTTAACTGACGTCTTACATTGAATCCCAGAGGAGTAAAGGGAATGGGGATCACAATAAAAGGGGACGTGAGGATGCCAGAAAGAAGTGAAAAACCATATACCAAAGGGAGAGTCTGTATCCTATTCAGCAGTCAAGGCATAAGGCAAATGCGGCCCCTTTAGGAAAATTTCCCTGACCTCGAGGGTTAAAGGAATCTTTAGTCTCCTGTGTCCTGTCTCAGAACCTTTTAAAGACCCTAGTTTCTTTCTGTGTGTGTCGAATTGCGTGTATATGCTTTCCCTCCCCAAACTAGAGTGTGACATCTTTTAAGAAAAACATGGTGTCACCCTATGCCAACATCAGCCAGTAAAGAGTGTCTCACATATGGCCAGCATCAGTAAATGTGGTTTATTGAACTTCTGCAAAAAATTAGAAATGTACCTGTTATGAAATGGTGCAGCCACTGTGGAAATCAGTCTCTGGCAGTTCCTCAGAAAGTTAAATATGGAATTACCATATGACCTAGCAATCCCACTTCTTGGTATATACACCAAAGAATTGAAAACAGGGACTCAAACAGATATTTGTACACCAGTGTTCACACAGCATTTTTCACAATAGCTGAAAGGTGGAAGCAGCCCAAGTGTCCTTCAGCGGAAGAACTGGATAAACAAACCGTGGTCTATATACACAACGGGATATTACTCAGCCATGAAAAGCAATGAAGTTCTAATACAAGGATGAACTTTAAAGACACCATGTTGAGTCATAAAAGGGAATAAGCAGACAAAAAATAGGCAAACTACGGTATGAGCTAGCTTCCATGAAATACTTAAACACGTTTCATAGAGACAGGTAGAAGATTAGAGGTCACCGGAGGCTGGGAGGGAGAAGAGGGAACTGTTGCTAATGAGGGTAGGGCTTTTGTTTGAGGTTATGAAAAAGCTGGGGTAAAGGATGTTGGTGATAGTAGCACAGCAGTGTGAATATAATTAATACCATTAAATTGTACGCTTGAAAGTGGTTACAGTGGAAACGTTTGAGTTGTATATATGTTACCACAATAAACAGTTAAAAACATATAAAAAGAAACATACCTGTTATGGGTTGAATTGAATCTCCCAAAAGATATAATCAAGTCCTAAACCCCCGTTCCATAAATATGGCCTTATTTGGAAATAAGGTCTTTGAAGATGTAATTAGTTAAGATGAGGCCAAATTGGATTAGGTGGGACCTAATCCGATTAGATTAGGGTCTTTATAAGAA
Source organism: Cabassous unicinctus (assembly GCA_029593785.1). NCBI lineage: Eukaryota > Metazoa > Chordata > Mammalia > Cingulata > Chlamyphoridae > Cabassous > Cabassous unicinctus. The sequence goes on along the minus strand of JAQZBX010041794.1, from coordinate 3,006 downwards.
GAGACTATTTGGACATAGACCCTGACTGACAGCGGGGAGAAGGCCATGTGGAGACAGATGCAGAGGAACCTGTGAGCCAAGGGTTGTCCAGGATTGTCAGCAAACACCGGAAGCTAGAAGAGACATGGATGGAGCATGGCCCTGCTGACACCCTGATTTCAGACTCCTAGTTTCCAGAACTGTGGGTCGATACAGTCCTGTTGTTCTCAGCCATCCTGCTTGTGGCACTTGGTCACAGCGGTGCTTGGAAACTAAGAGTCACCATTCAGGATACGTATGCCCTGGATTCAACATATAAGCTTGCCAAGGGATTCTCAGAGGACAGAGGGTACATGAAGAAGTTTCCACTGAAAGCTGTATTGATCTTACAAGGAGATGGCAATGGATTTGGGGAAGGGGTGGCAGAATCATTTTTTCAGTGCCATAGGCCATTGTAATGGGAAAATGATGAAGGCAATTTCACATAGAAATTCTCTCCAGCTGCCTATAACTTAGGCTCAGCAAACGTCAGCCCACAACTATTTACTACAATATTTATTACTCTGTCATTAGCTTATAAATAACATCAGCCAAGAGACAGAGGGATGATGCCACGCAGCAGTAACCGTGATGGGATTGCTCAGAAAGGCAAAGAAGCCCACGCTGACGTCTGAGGGGCCTCTGAAGTAAACTCTAGCAATTACCCAGAATCATAACTTTGCCCATAAAAACAGTCTGAGCAAAACCTAAATGGTGCTTAAAATAGCATTTCTCGCCAGAATTCCCTCATAAAATTGCAGAACCCAGTTGAGATAGCTATATCTGTCACAGGCCTCCAGGCAAATAAACCTCAAATTGATGGGGATGATGTCAAATGGAATTCCTTTGGGCTTTCATATTCACATTGTAATTCTGATTCCAGACCCTGAATGAGCGCTAAAGCCAAACGGCTTATCTGTTGTCTTTTTCTAAGGGCAAGCTGAGGATGAAAAAGAAACCTCCTAACCTTGGTGTTGTGCAATATCATTTAAAGCCTCTGAATGTTTTATTATGGCCTCTTGGCATCATAAGCTAAACATATTTCCCCAAAGTAGTTATGCTTCCCTATTTTACCACCAGGAAGATGACTTTCTGGAATGAGCTGCAGCCATGATTCTAGCTAGCCCCCAACCTCTCTGATCAGTCTCTTTCGTTCTTCTTAAGCTTCTCTTCTTTAAACATTCTACCCCTTAAGCATTGGAGTCCCCCTACCTTGTGGTCCCTCGTAATAGAAGCTGTACATTTTTCATCTTTGTATCTCCAGGCTTCAGCACAGATCTGCGCAGAGTGGAACTCAGCGAATATGGGATTACTGTGAAGGGTTGGCAGAACCACGCATTTCTCTGCTTGGGGCTTGGGGTTCACTGTGGCCACGGGCTCAGCTGGTACAGTCTGACCACTTTCAAGCTGGATGACAAGGGGCGATCTATTTAACCCCGCTGCGCCTTGGTTTCCACATTTTCCACATGGGAATTATAGATACCACCCTCTTAGGGTTGTTGTGAGGGCTAAGCAAGCAAGACAGGGTCTGGACAATGCCAGGAAGCACAGGAAGGACAAATGATCACTCATCTGTAGGTTATCCATCCCTCCAGGCTTACCTCCTCTTAACGTGAGAACTTCAAAGAATGCCACAATGGAGACTTCACCCTGAAAGAGGGCAAGTGGGGTGAGGCAAGCCCAAGTGGCTGGCTTGTGAGACCAGCGTGGCATCCCAGGGCCAGGTGGGAGCCAGGCAGGGCCACACAGAAGGCAGCCTCCACAGTTCCCAGTCCTCTGGGAAGAATCACCTCCGCTGGCCCCCAGAGGGCAGCAGTGGGCATCCCACCAGAGGTGGGTGAGGTCATCTGCCAGTTGCAGCCTCAGTCTCTCACCTCAAGTTTTTCTCATCTCAGTCTGATTATCTCACACCTACTGAGACCATCCCTTTGTGAAAGAGTTTTAACCTGAGGCACCTGGCCAATCTCCACCTAATGGTGTTGCCAAATATCTGAGATCCTACACAGCCTTTGGCATCTGGCTGTGCAACTTCTCAGCCCTGAGGGAAAGGTCTTGAGTTCATTCTCTTGCAGAGCAGTAGACAAACACAAAGATGTTTGGTCCTTGACCTGCTTTGCTAGATTTCAGTGAAAAGCAAGGAAATATTTGAAAACCAATTCCTGGGGAGACAGGAGGTGGGAAGGGACACAATTGGTTTGAACTTTTACAAAAAAAAACTCAAATGTTCCAATTACATGAACCCCTAACCTTAACCCTATCTCTGGAGAAATGCTTTTTTATCTGCAGGTACAAGGCAGAGGGGGAAAATAAAGCACAGAGAAAAAATGTAAGTCAGAGAGAAACTTGGGTAAGGACTGCTATTTTTACAGCATATGCAGGGCAAAATTATCAGCCTGTAAGATGACATGGGCTCTGTCACAAAGCCAGCTGCTTGGTGCCACCCTCCGCTAACCTGCTCCATGGGACTTCTCCCCCAGCGGTCATCTGCCCGAGGATGAAGCCTTTATTGGCTTCTGCCCTGTCTCGCTTTGCCAGTTCTATACAACTGGTTCCTGAGAGCGCCTCTAAAATAAGCTCCTTGTCTTCAAATTCTTATCAAAGTGGTGGCTTTGGAGAAATCCAAACTGAGGCAGAAGAGTGTATAGTTTTCATGCAATTGATGTCAGGAGTGGGATTTTGCTAAAATAATGGCTGTTTGAAAAATAAGCCAAGACAAAAAAGGACGTGATCCCAAGACTTTGGATGGGAAATAGACTAGCAGTGGAAATTGGTAACAGTGGCCATTTTAAGAATCAGTAGAAAATTGATAATGGGCTAGTGACAATAGTATCCAAGCTGAATAGGGACAGGGGACTGAAGGAGAGCTGTCTGGATTAATTGGCAGGATAAAATTTAAGAGGAATGTATTCATGAGCTTCACTTGTGGGCTCCTCTTAATTGTGTGGGATGGGGGATAAATAAATGAATATATAAATAAAGCAATTGCAA
>JAQZBX010041793.1:0-22218 GCA_029593785.1 Cabassous unicinctus | reverse complement strand
TTTTTTTTTGCCATCTATGAGTGCTATGTGCTGACATCAATGGCCTGTGATTGCTATGTGGCCATCTGTAATCCACTCTTGTATAACATTGCCATATACCCTAAAGTGTGCTCCACCCTTATTTTTGGTTCATACTTGGCATTTTCTGATGCTAGGGCCCATTCTGGATGCATGCTGAGACTGGTCTTCTTTGATGCCAACACCATCAACCATTATTTCTGTGACATCCTCCCTGTGCTCCAGCTCTCCTGCACAAACACCTATGTCAATGAGCTGGTGGTGGTCATTGTGGGGAGCATCAATATTGTCGTGCCCACTCTGTCACCATATGTGGCAGCTTGATATTTATGAATTCTAAAAAGAGATATTGATTATGTTTGTAAACTGGTCTGTTCTTCTGGGCATGATAACCCTTTGATTGTGTTAAATTTGGAAGCTTTACTTTGACTTTATTAAATCAAGATTAGTGCTTTCATTTGACCACGTCAGCTCAATTTCAGTTCCTGACCCCTTGATGGGCCATATAAATGGATGCTCAATCAAGGAAACAGAAGTAGACACACAGGAGAACACAGAAAAAGACACAGCAGAGGAGAGAACTTAGTTTTGATGCTGGAGCCCTGGGGAGAGGAGGAATTCACCTGATAGTCTACAGCTGACCTTGTGAAGAGACCACAGCAGGTGAGCCCAGAAAGAAACGAGCCCTCCAGACTACAGTTGAGATAGGGAGAAGCTGGGATCACAGAGCCTTAAAAACAAGAGGAAGGCTGAACCCTCAGAGATTGGCAACCATCTTGCTTCAATATGTGGCAACAGACTTTGGTGAGAAAATGCCTATTATAGTACCTTGAGTCGGCTCTTTAGGGCCTTGAGACTGTAAGCTTCTAACTCTCAAATACTCTTTTAAAAAGCCAACAGATTTCTGGTAATTTCCATCGGCATCCCTTTGGATGACTAATACACCGTCTTTATCTCTTGTTTCATCTCTGCGACATCCTCCATATCACTTTCATTGAGGGCAGATTTAAAGCCTTCAGCATCTGCAGTTCCCACATAATAGCTCTTTCTTTATTCTTTGGATCAGGTTCTTTTATATATCTGCAAACTTCATCCATGGGGTCTATAAATGAGGGGAAAAAAAAAAACACAACTCCTGTCTTATATACCATTGTAGTTCCCATGATGAACCCCTTAGTCTACAGCTTATGGGATAAAGATGTTAAATTTGTCCTGAGCAAAACTCTAAGTAGGAGAATGTTTTGATTATAAGTAGGATCTCCTGTGATGGTAGTTTCAGGGTCAGGAGTTTCAGTGTGTTAAATTAAAATATGCTTTTTAAAACTTTATTTCAACTTCAAAAAAACAACAGAATAAAGGAAGCTTAAAGTATGGAAGTATCACATCAAAAAGTCCTGTCCAGGCACATTTATCTTATTTAATCCTAAAATCAGTTGTTTCTCCAGTGTTCGAAAAGATGAATAAATGAGCACATATTAGCTAAGTGACATGAACAAAGAAGATCTCTTTGTTAATGAAGAAAATGAAAAAGAATTGCTTGATCATATTCAGTCTCATAAAAATAAATCCCTTAGTCTTTTTTTGAACTTTAGCATTGATATAGTGTTGCCTTTGCTAAAAAATATTACAATATTAACTATAGTCGATAATTTATATAAGTTGAATTTTCCCCATGTATCACCATATTTTTAACACCATATAATAGAGGAACATTCTTATATTTGTGTTATTACCCACAGTCCTCATCTACTTCCAAAGTTATTGTATTATACACTCCCTAGATTACCCGCTTTGAATTAACATTAATCTCCCTAGATTACCCTTTTCAGCCACAATCACATTTACAAATTGCCAGTATTATACTCACTATAATGTGTTACAATGTTTGTTTGTATTTTTACAGCTTTCTTACCCGATTTCTCTCATAATGGTGAAGGAAATTTCATTCACTAATATATTTCCACTTTTGTTAGAGTAGATCATCTTGTTTTCTTCATCATTGGAACAATTTTTTAAAATGTTTTTTCCTATTTTAGGATAACATTAAGGAAGGAATTTATTGTGTCTTTTTCCATTGCCAGTTTGAAGTTTCTTTTTTATTTCCTCTGAATAACATGAATGATTTTACAATGATTGAAAAAAGGGACAGTAGGGTGATATTCTATAATTGGATGGGGATGAACCATGGTCTGCCAGTTGTAATATGCCTTTGGAATTGTGACTCAAATAATATGCCACCAGTCCTGTCTTTCCATTCTACAGTGAGCAGAGGTATGTTTCCTTTAAATGACAGTGATTCACTGAGGTAGAAGTTTCCACAAAAAAATATTTAAAAAGCATTATTTGCAGATATAATACTATGCGTTATGCTTATTGTCAGACATCTTTTTGTTGATTTACACCTGAAAAGTCCATCTGGTCAATATGTTTATTACTTGTATAGGAAAGTGAAACCCAGAGAGGTTAAAGATTTAGTATTATACACTTTCTGAATGAAAATCCTACTGTAAACTATTGGGTTCTGAATTCAAGTTGTTTATTCTGTTAGTATACTTTGCGTCTGTTATTACTGCATTATTTATTTCAGAGACATGAACTATGAGAAGACATTTCTATTTTGAGATTGACCATGCTTTGTTCCAAGAGGCTACATGAATTTCTATGAGGGGTTTTTCTGTTTAATTTTTTATTATGAAAACAGTGTGATGGTTCCTTATGTGGGAATGAAGAGGTTTGTAGGATTAAGTATAGTTTGGAGATGATTCACTGAAATACAAACCAATGACTTCTGATTAATATGTACCATAAGACCCGCTGCTGAGAGCCTCCAGCATCCCAGTGCAATCAATTTAAGGAGATTTTTTTTACTCCACATTTCATTACAAAAACAACAGAATGATTACAGGAGTAATAACATGTATCTCAAGAGAAATGGCATGTATGTATCTCAGGTTATACTAAGGGCAGAAGATGGTTACATTGTAAAAATTGTATTCAATACTATTTAAAATGACATCAAATATTTTGCAAAAGAGCATATAGTTCTTCCATGAATTTTGTTGTCACTTAAAGAAAAATATTACACATTAAGTTAGGTGAAAAGTTTAACTATTGCTATAATTTTTGGTTTTATCATTTAAAAATAGTATACTAATGGTAATAAACTAAGTTGCTAGAAACATTTGTGAACTTAACTGTGCCTCAATAAGACAATAAGCATGTTTAGAGTAGAGACTGTAGTTCCTTTATTTCCCAACTGCTTCTCCTGCTTTATATATTTGAAAGTCAGATATTCTGGGTGGACCAGAAACAGTCGTTGAATTGGATTATATTGTTTCAAAAACAATGTTTTTTGTTACAAATATTTAAATGTTGTTGTAGCTATTTTTATAATTTATTAAGACATAGATAATATGGGAGTTTAATTATTTTTGCTAGCTAATATTTCACAGAATTTAACAATTAAAGTGTTTATTTTAAACTTATTTTTATTTTAAAGCTTTTTTTTAATTTACAGCAAATTTTGCAAAAATAATGTACAGAATCCCTCTGTGCTCTTACCCCAGCTTCCTTATTTAACCTCAGTACCATTATCAAATCCAGAATATTAATATTGCTTAATATTCATACCATATTCATCTATTACCAATTCTTCAAATTATATTTCTCTTTGAAGCATACGACAGTGTATGTATGATCATACATTAGATTTTGTTGTTATATTTTCTTTAGCATTCTCCAATATGGAACTGTTTTTCAGTCTTCTTTGTCTTGCATGACTTTCACTCTTTAAAAGAATACTAACCAATCTCTTTGTAAAATGTCCCTTATATTGGATTTACATGAAGTTTCTTCATAATTTCAGTTTATGCATTTTTGGAAAGAATATCAAAGAGGAAATGTGCCCTTCTTAGTTCATAACACATTTTATCAATAATGTTAAATTGACCACTTGTTTAAGGTTAGAATTCTTTACCATAAAGTTGTTATTTTTTCCTTTGTAAAAGATTCACACAATACCTGAGAGAATATTGAATTCCCATCCTGGAGAGCTCTGCCACATTCTCTAATGGAGCAGCAACAGTCCCCCAATTGCTGGGACAATGACTGACAAACGAGGATGGTCCATTGATGGGCCCTTGATGGGCTCACGGATGCTTGTGAGCCTTGCTCTTGTAATTGAAACTTATCCTAGTGTTGTGGGGTGCCTAAGAGTTGCCTCCTGAGAGCCTCCTTGTGGCTCAAATGTGGCCTCTCTCTAAGCCAAACTCGGCATATAAATGCATTACCTTCCTCTCAGCATGGGACATGACTTCTGGGGATGAGCCTCCCTGGCACCAAGGGATTACTACCAAGCAGCAACCAGTGATGCAACTGGAAAAAGACCTTGAATAACAGTGGGAAAACAACATTTCTGGGTGGGAGCTGGGGCAGGTAGTGATATGATACAAGAGAGTGAATTTATTTTTCCTTCAATTATGGGAGCAGCCTCACCAAAGACCCAAGGTAGATCTCTTGGTGCCATAGGTAAAATAGTCTCCCAACCCTTAGAGAGGCTGCTTGTCCAGGAAGTTGATATTGTGCACATACAGGTAACACAGGAATTTTACATGACCTGAAATGTAAAGATAAGCCCAAATCAAATTCTTTCATTTAAAAGTTTCAAAGCTCTTGGGCCTTGGGTGGTAACCAGGGAGTAGGTGATCTTGTAATTGTGCCAATTTCTTAGACTCAGGCTGAAAACAAGAACAACAAAAGGCAATTTCCTTGGATCTGCATGATTATACTAAATGATATCTCTATCCTGTCCTGGATACACTGGAGGAAGATTATGGGGCATTTTAGGAAAATGCTTTTATTCTTTAAAGTGGATTTAGACTTTATGGTCTCTGATAATTTGTGTGTATGTGTGTATATTACAGTTAATCTTAAAGAATCAGAGGAATCATGTTACACATCCCCCTCTCAGGGAGGTCTGGAAGTGATCCGAATTTTAAGAGCCAGAGACTACTCTGTACTACTCTGCTGAAGATTCTGCTATTTAAAATTGAATAGCTCAGATTTTAGGGAATGCACCCTCACAAACTTCCCTGAAGGCAGGGCAGAAGATGGACCTAGGGCCTCACCAACCCATGTGGAAAGATAGGTGGGTGGAGAGTCATAACGTGGTCAGAAGAACTGGGTGCTGTCTGAGGAGGCTAGAAACTTGAAGTGTCCTTGAGGAGACTCTCCGTGATGACTATTTGGTGCTTTCTTTTTGGATTATTGGAAAATGATATAAAGTAGTGAGTCTATATTTTTTCCTTTGCTTGTGTTTTTCTGACAAATTGGAGAGTATCACAGTGTGTGTTGCTGAGAGAACAAGGCATTAAGGGAAATCAGAACTTCCTTGCATTTACCCCTCTGATTGCCCTTGTGCAGAGGTAGCTGCAGCATCCTGAGTGGAAACGTGGTTCACGTGTTTCAGGTCATGGCTGGGAGCAAGGGAGTCTCAGGGGAGCTGAGGGCAGCACAGGGAAGCACCTGCGTAATGGAATGGACTGAGGAGAAAATGGGAGAAAGACCTTATTTTCTCCAAATATGTAAGAGGTAGGAGACCTTTAAAGGGGGTAGGAAAACTTGATGCCTGGAGTAATCCTAGATTATCATGATAATGAGACTGAACACTTACTAAGAGGGTGTTAACTCATTTATTGGAAGTGAATTAATGCCCATACTGAACTTTGCCAGTCTGTCTTCTAGGCCTAGCTGTATCCTGTCCTCCAGGGGACTGTGTGTGTGTGGGCCCATGGGGATCTTGAGCTATTAGGAAAGAATAAAAAATAAGAAAGCATGAGATTAAATATACTTTGATAAGGATACAGAAAAATAAACAATATAATATCATTGGAAAAAATTCTACCAAAACAGCTCTTTCCAGTAGTAGTTAAACTGGTTCTGAAACTAGGAAAAGAAGAAAAACTTCCAATTATTTTTGTGAAGTGAGCATGTCATTGATGGCAAAATCTGTCAAGAAAACTACAGATCAAATTCATTCATGGATGTCAATACAAAACCCTTAAATAAAATATTAGCAAACATTATTCTGCAACAGAAAAATGAATGACTCGCCTCATATATGCAGGGTTTATGCCATGAAGGAATGGATGGTTCAACCTCTGGAAATCTACTAATTTATTATTTAATAGAGCTGAGGAGGAAAATCATTTAGTCATACCCATATGTGCTACAAGGTATTTATTAAAATTCACCATTCATTCTTGATTAAATTCACTTCATATAATAAGACCTGACAGAGCCAGTTTGAAGTTTGGACCTCTTCTTATGAGCTAATACTAAACATTCTGTTGGGTCTGCATTTATTTTATTTCAAAGGCTATATGATCCTCAAATTGTCTGCTCTTTGAACTAAATTCACACAACCACTTTATTGAACATGCTAAATTAGATAAAATGTAACACTGTCGTGCCTTTTTCATGTGTACTCATAGATCTTTTATCTCCTAGCTATTTTGTAGTTTTGGACAAATATTCTGGGGGTTATAATTGAGAAAACAAAGGGCATAGCCTACTGTCCTTAGCTAAGGACCACAGGGCTATCTACTGCATGAATGTTTTTGTTGTTGTTTCTTCAGCTGTGCAAATGAAGAAAAGATCTTATAATTCTCTTTGTGAAAGAAGAGGAATGTGGCAGAGAAACTTCCTAGAAGTGGATTGAATACATTCCTGTGCAACTCTCACTTACGTCTTCTGCTTTTAAGAAGGCAGAAGAAACACATGTGTGCTTCTGGTGATCATCTTTTACAGAAGAAGCAAACTGAGATTCAGAGTTTTAAAATCTGCAAAGGTCACCAGAATGTGGCAGATCCAACTTTTAAAGCCTGCTTTATCTGGATTCTACCCCCTGTGTTTTTTCTGCATTCCCACACATTGCCTTCCAGGAGAGAGTGGAAAGAGTCAAGAATATGAAATAGAGAAATATGAGTAGTGAAAAGAGAGAAAAGGTTGAGACTCAACATGAAAGAGATATCACAGAAATAGTGTCCAAATTCTCTAAGTGAGCTATAACCTGCATTGGCTTAGATGTCAAAGTAGACATACACACATCCTTAAGAAGTTTGTCTCTCTCTGTATAAACAAAGTTGGCAACAGAGAAATATTTAACTATGGTTTGTTCATAACAATAACTCTCACAACATTAGGAGATGGGCCAGGGTCATTTTCAGCATGTCAATTTCCAGAGATGTCATGTATAATTAATCATGTATTGTCTCATAATTTTGTTTACTGAAAATAAGTCCAAATAATTTTGTAAAGATACTTATACAAAATTTTCTGGCAATGTATAAAAGATAGAATCTATTTCCTTGACACCACTTATATAAAGAATGCAAATAATATAACTTTGGAGTATATATCAGAGTCTTGGAGAATTTGTAAAATTTAAATGCTCATCAAATGGATTTAATGTGGTTGAAAAACTGGTTTGACACAGTTAGGCCACTGATTATCGGAAACATTTAAAATGAGAGAACATTTCCATAAGCATATCAAAGTGTTTATAACACTTTCTACAAACAACTTTTATATAATCATTAAAAATTCAACAAATATTTATTGGGTTCCTACTATGTTCCAGTTGTTGGGGATAGAGCTGGAAACTAAACAAGCTCCTTAGAGATTTAATTCTAGCAATCTACTGTATTGGAATTATTTATATATGTTTATATTATGATTGCCATGTGTCACCCATTCTTTTGTAAGATCCAGTACCCAGAATAGTAAGCGTCCAATGAATTTTGCAAATTGAATATAATCAAACTGTTTAAATTTTGCTCTAAAGCACATCTTTTCTTCTAAGTTTATATATTTGAGTAAGGAGTTGGAATGTTTGTATAAGGAGCTATGTAAAATCCATTTTAGGAGGCTGAGAAAGATATGAAACATGAATCTCAAGCAAAGTTTAAATTTTGTAGTTTTAAAAATATGAATGAATCACTAGCACAGCTGGTGCCTACATTAATGAACTGTCTGGTTCAATGTTTAAAAATCTATAAGGGAGAAAATGGTGTCGATGTAGGCAGGCATTGCTCAGCTCTCATGCAAAAAACAGTGGAGAAAGGGCAAAAATGTACCTGAGGGAGCGGCTTTGGGAATCTACAGAACAGGAGGCTGAAGAACATTGTCCAGGAGAGAGCAGGACAAAGACAAAAAGAGGTCAAGGGAAAACTGAGTTGCTCACCCCTGTGGTTGGAAACAACCAGTGAAAAGCCCCATCCTCAAGGAAAAACAGACAACTACAAGGATGTAGAATAAGAGGAAGCAAGTATCAAAAAGGAACCTTACCACACACAACAAAATAAAACCCTAGAGGATAAAGAAGATAACCAACTGAATAAACCCATCAAGAGAAACAGATGCCTAGATACCAACAAAAATTTACAAGACCTACTAAGAAACAGGAAGACATAGCCCAGTCTAACAAACAAACTAAAAAATAGGAGTAGATGCAGAATGTGGAACAACTAATCAAGGATGTCCAAACAATTATGAATCACCTTAATTAAGTGAAGGAAGAGATAAAGGATAGTAAGGCACTGGGAGAACATACTGAAGAAATTGTAAACATACTTAAAAAGATAATGGATCTGATGATGTTGAATGACCATGCAAGAAATCAAAAATACAATGGAAGCACATAACAGCAGATTTGAACAGGCAGAGAAAAGAATCAGTGATGTTGAAGACAATACATCTCAAATCAGATAGTAGAACAGATAGATAAAAAGATAGAAAAAATTCAGCAGGGACTTAGGGATTTGAATGACAACACAAAAACACACAAACATATGCATTATAATCATCCCAGAGGGAGAAGAGAAGGGAAAGAAGGCAGAAAGAGTGTTAGAGGAAATAATGGCTGAAAAATTCCCGACTCTTTTGAGGGACATGGACATACATGTCCAGGAAGTGCAGTGCACCAAATCAGTATAAATCCTAACATACTTACCCCAATATATATACATGTCAAATTGTCCAATGCTCAAGACAAAGAGAATACTGAAAGCAGCAAGAGAAAAGAGATCCATCACATACAAGGGAAGCGTAATAAGATTAAGTGCTGATTTCTCATCTAAAGCCTGGAGGCAAGAAGGCCGTGGTATGACATAATCAAGGTGCTAAAAGAAAAAAACTTCCAGCCAAGAATTCTCTATCCAGCAAAACTGGCATTCAAAAATCAGAGTTCAAAATATTCACAGAAAAACAGAAATTAAGAGTATGTCAATAAGAAACCTGCCCTTCAAGAAATACTAAAGGCAGTTCTGCAGGTTGAAAAGAAAGAAAAAAAAAAGGGAGGAGAGTATAGGAAGGAAGATTATTGGTAAGAATAACTAAAAAATAGAAATAGAAATAACATATGACATATATAAACCCAAAGAAAATATGGCTAACGTATGTAATGCCTTGAAATATTAACATTGAATGTTAATGGGTTAAACTCTCCAAACAGGAGACACAGATTGACAGAATAGATGAGGAAATATCCATCTATATGCTGTCTACAAGAAACTCACCTTAGAATCAGGGCAAGAAGGTTGAAATTGAATAGTTGGGAAACATATTTACACACAATAACCAAAAAAGGGTGGGAGTAGTTAGACAAAATAGACTTTAAATGCAAAACTCTTGTAAGGGACGAAGAAGGACACTATATCAATCTATTAAGAAGAAAGAGCAATCACAAACATTTACGTGCCTAACCAGGGCACCTCAAAATACATGAGACAAACATTAGGAAAACTAAGTGTACAAATAGATGCCTCGGGAAGCGGGTGTGGCTCAGTCGATAGAGCTCCCATTTACCATGTGGGAGGCCCCAGGTTCGCTTCCCGGGGCCTCCTTGTGAGGGCGGGCCGGCCCGCGCGGTGTGGTGGGCTGATGCAGCAAGACCTCACAGCAAGGGGGAGATAAGCAGACACAGAAAAATCACACAGCGAATGGACACAGCAAACACAAGCAGCAAGGGGGGGATAAATAAATAAATCTTAAAACAAAAAAGATGCCTCTACAATTATAGTGGGGAACTTTAATACACCATTATAACTGATAGAACATGTCGGCAGAGAATAAAGAAAAAGAAACCTTGAATAACATGATAGAGGATTTAGACCTAATAGACATACAGAACATTACTCCCAAATACAGCGGGATATACATTTTTCTCATGCACACATGGATCATTCTCCAGGATAGACCACATAACTCTCAACAAATTCAGAAAGACTGAAAGTTACAAAGTAATTCCTCTGACTTTAATAGAATGAAGCTGGTGAACCATATTAGGCTCAAAGATATGGAAGTTAAACAACTCTTAGTGGGTCAAGGAGGAAATTGCAAAAGAAATCAGTAACTACCTTGAAACGAATGAAAATAACACAACTTATCAGAACCCATGGGATGCAGCAAAAGTAGTGCTGAGAGGGAAATTTATAGCCATAAATGTCTATATTTAAAAAGGAAATACCTAAAATCAAAGACCTAACTGCACACCTGAAGGAATTAGAAAAAGAACAACAAATTAATCCCAAAGCACGTAGAAAGGAAATAACAAAGACTAGGGCAGAGTTAAATGAAATTGAAAATAAGAAAGCACTAGAAAAAATTAACAAAACCAATGTTGGTTCTTTGAGAAGATTAATAAAATTGACAACCCTTAACTAGACTAATAAAGAGAGAAGATGCAAATACATAAAATAAGAAAAGAGGAAGGGGATACCACCACTGATCCTACAGAAATAAAGGGTATCATAAGAGAATATTTGAAAAATTGTATGCCAACAAGATGGATAACTTAGATGAAGTGGACAAATTTCTAGAAACAACCCTACATTGACAAAAGAAATTGATGAACTCAACAGACCAATCACAAGTAACAAGATTGAATTAGTCATCAAAAACCTCCCAACTAAGAAAAGCCCGGGACCACATGACTTCATGGGTGAATTCTACCAAACATTCCAGGAAGAACTAATACCAATCTTGTTTAAACTCTTCCAAAAAATAGAAATGGAGGGAACATTGCCTAATTCATTCTATAATACCAACATCACCCTAACACCAAAGCCAAATAAAGACACCACAAGAAAGGAAAACTACAGACCAATCTCTCTGATGGACCTGAGTGCTAAAATCCTCAAAAAATATGCACTAATTGTATTCAATAACACATCAAACAAATTATACACCATAACCAGGTGAGTCTCATCCCTGGTATGCAAGGATGGTTCAACATGAAAAAATCAATGTAATACATCACATAAACAGATCGAAAGAAAAAAATCACATGATCATCTCTCTAGCTGCAAAAAAAAAACCAAACCATTTAACAAATACAGCACCCTTTCTTTATAAAAACACGTTAAAAGATGGGAATAGAAGGGAACTTCCTCAACGTGAAAAACCCACAGCTAACATCATATTCAATGGTGAAATGCTAAAAGCTTTCCCTCTAAGGTCTGGAACAAGACAAGGATGCCCACTGTCACCGCTCTTATTTAACATTGTGTTAGACGTACTTGCTCGAGCACTTAGGCAATAAAAAGATATGAAAGGCATCCAAATTAGAAAGGAAGGAGTAAAAATTTCACTATTTGCAGATGACATGATCCTATACGTAGAAAGCCCTGAGAAATCTACAACAAAGCTTCTAGAGCTTTTAAATGAGTTCAGTCAATTGACAGGATATAAGATCAACATGCAAAAATAGTAGCATTTCTGTACACCAATAATAAGGAATCTGAGGAGGAAATCAAGAAAAAATTTCCATTTACAATATCAAACAAAAGAATCAACTACCTAGGAATAAACTTAAGATGTAAAGACTTCTATGCAGGAAACTACACAACATTGTTAAAGGAAATCAAACAAGACCTAAATAAATGGAAGAATATTCCGTGTTCATGGATTGGAAGACTAAACATCATTTAAGAGGTCTGTGCTATACAAATTGACTTACAGATTTAACACAATCCCAATAAAAATGTCAACAGCATTTTTTACAGAATTGGAAAAGCTAATTATGAAATATATTTGGAAGATTAAAAGGTCCCGAATAGCAAAAGACATACTGGAAAAGAAAAACGAAATAGGAGGAATCACACTAGCTGACATTAAAACATACTACAAAGTTACAGAGGTCAAAACTGCATAGTATTGGTACAAGGACAGACATACTGACCAATGGAACCAAATTGAGAGTTCTGATATAGATCCTCGCATATACAATCACCTGATATTCGACAAGGCCACCAAGCTGACTCAAGTAGGAGAGAATGGCCTCTTCAACAAATGGTGTTTACAGAACTGGATATTCATATTCAAAAGAATGAGAGGACCACCATCTCATACCCTATACAGAAAAACTCAAGATGGATCAAAATCTAAATATAAGAGGCAAGTGCATAAAGCTCCTAGAAGATAATGTAGGGAAGTACAAGATCTATGAGATCTTGTAGTAGGAAATGGTTTCATGAACTTTACACCCAAACCACGAGCAATGAAAGAAAAAAAAAGATAAATGGTACCTCCTCAGAATTAAACAAACAAACTTTTGTACCTCAAAGGAGTTTGTCAAGAAAGTGAAAAGGCAGCCCACTCAATGGGAGAATATATTTGGTAACCAACTATCTTATAGGTGCCTAATATCCAGCATATATAGAGAAACCCTACATCTGGAAAATAAAAAGACAGACAACCCATTTTAAAAATTGGCAAGAGCTACCCAATAGGAGAGGAGGGGACTGGTGTTTCCTCTGCATCTCCAGGCAATGGCAGGTATTTTCGGTCTACAGGGACTGAACTGTTGCACATTGGTGGTAAGGTTCCCACCCCATAAAGGGAAGAAAGGACAGCCTTCAGCATCTCAGGGCAGGCATATTCAGTCCATGCAGATTAGATTGTTGGGCACTCCAGAGGGTCCATTCCCACCCCTGGCAGGGAGGGTGTTTTGTGGTAGGGTTTGGTGGTATGTCAGTTTACTTAGGCCACTGTGGTAATTTTGGATCCACATGGCATAGATTCCTGCCAACAACTATAGCTCCATCCCCACCAAAGGTAGGGGAGAAAGGGGTGTGAAGCTTTATCAGTTTCTCCAGGCAACTACAGACAGTCTTGTCCTGCCCATCTTGGATTATTATACATGGGTACAGGTCTATCCCTACCCCTGGCAGAGGAGAAAGGTGGGAGAAGCTTCATCAATACCTGTGGTAATGTGGGCATCTTCAGGCTCCATAGCTTACAGCACCAACTACATCCTTGACTCCTACTACACCATGAGCAAGGGAGAAAAGACAAGAAAGCCCTAAACTAAAGGGAGAAACTGCACCCAGAATAAATACATCTAGAAAGCCAGATACGAAAACACCAACAAAAAAATTACAATCCATACCAAGAAACAGGAAGATATGGCCCAGTTAAAGGAAAAAGATAAGCTTACAGATGAAATAAGGGAGTTGAGACAACTAATCATAAAGGTCCAAACAAATCTCCATAATAAATTCAATGAGATGGCTAAAGTGATTAAGGATATTAAAAAGACCCCGGGGGAGCACAAAGAAGAATTTGAAAGCATACATAGAAAAATAGCAGACCTTGTAGGAATGAAAGTTGCAATAAATGTAGTTTAAAATACACTGGAGACATATAACAGAAGATTTGAGGAAGCAGAAGAAAGGATCAGTGAGCTTGAAGAAATGGCCTATGAAAGCAAACATACAAAAGAACAGATGAAGAAAAGAATGGAAAAAATTGAACAGGGTCTCAGGGAACTAAATGACAGCAAGAGATGTGCAAACGTACATGTTATGGGTGTCTGAGAAGGAGAAGAGAAGGGAAAAGGAGCAGAAGGAATATTTGAAGAAATAATGGTGGAAAACTTCCCACCCTAATGAAGGATGCAGATATCCATGTCCAAGAAGCCCAACACACTCCCATCCAAATAAATCTGAATAGACCAACTCAAAGACACATAATAATCAGTATGTTAAATGCCAAAGACAAAGAATTCTCAGAGCAGCAAGAGAAGAGCAATGCATAACATATAAGGGATACTCAATAAGATTAAGTGCTGATTTCTCATCAGAAACCATGGAGGCAAAATGGCAATGGTATGATATATTTAAAATACTGCAAAAGAAAAACTGCCAGCCAAAAATTTTATATCTCGCAAGATTATCTTTCAAAAATGAGGGCAATATTAGAATATTCACAGATAAACAGAAACTCAGAGAGTTTATTACAAAAAGACTTGCTTTACAGGAAATACTAAAGGGATTGTTACAGCCTGAAAAGAAAAGATAGGCGAGAGAGGCTTGGAAGAGAGTCTAGAAATGACTGTATCTGTAACAGTAACTAAAAGTGTCAAAAGAGTGGTGAAAACAAAACAGGGTGGTTTGGGGGAAAGTACACCAAAGGTAAGATAGGGACTATAGTAGTAAGATTTTCTTTTTTGACACTTATTTAATATTTTATTTAATAAGTAATCCACCTTGAAATCTAGTAGATCTTTTAGTGATAACTTGACATCTCCCAGGAGATTCTCAGATTTTCATTGTCACTTAGGAGGTAACAGTACAATATGAACATGTCCAATTCCTAAAGTTCCTGCAATGATCTGACATTCTTTAATATTCAGTGTTACTAAACAAGGTTTTTGAAATAGCATGTTAAGAAATTATTGCTGTGCCTCATTTTTAATGGTATTTTTCTGCTTCATTTTGATTTTCAAAACCAATAGGATATGGTGCTTTTCCTAAAAGAAACTGTTCCCATTTGGGAATATATTCTTCTACTGATGCCCAGTAACGAGTCTTGAGAGAAACCACCTCAGGCTGTGGATGTGGAAGAATCCTGGTTGTAGAGACTTTTCTGCTGCTTCTATATCATTTAAAAGACTAAGTTTCCTTTTATAAGCAGTCTCAGCTGCTTGCATCTGAGATATCTTTTCCATGTTTTGATCTCCATATCTATTGTCCATTTGTTGAAGTAACAATAATCTTTGGAGTTCTGGTTTGTCTGTAAATCCTACCAGGATGAATTCAGTTACTAAGGAGTCATTTTCCATTGCCATTGTCTTCAGGGGTGTGATCTGTGAGGAAATGAGAGAAGAATGTCACATGAGGAAGAGACTCAGATCCTTTGTTTCTTGAGTGAGGACTTTTGGGGTTTAAGCATGACTGTGGGGACAGGATTTTGGAAGCAGAGCCACAGCAACAGTGACTCTCCCTTTTACCGTTCTTCTCTCATCTAAACTTCCCTTCCAGATTTTTGAATTTCCTCACCTTTACTGAGCATATGCAATCGAGGATAAAGTCATTTAGTGTAAGCATCTAAATTCATGTCCACATTTGAAAGATAAGGAAACAATATTTTGAAGAGATGAATGGGATGGCCAAGGTCCTTCAGCAAGGGAGCAAAGGAGGCAGGAGTGGAACTTGAAACCACTCCTATGGAAGTTCTTGTAACTCTGAGACACTGAAATTCTCCTGAACCCATTCCTCAGCCCATATTCTTCCTACTGCCTTTCAGATACTCACTACTTGGCTAGGTGAAAGTGCTGAGGGTTTCCTCTGATGTCCTACATTCCTCCTACATCTCCCCTTCACGCAGTCTCACCTCAAAATTAGGATGAATTGTTCAGGAAGGGCAGGGGACCTCTCCTCTCCTGTAGCTTTGAGATGGAAAATATCACAACAGAGGCAATTTCAGCTCTCTTTCTGCCTGGAGACTTCACTACTGATGGGTCTTCAGTGTTCTTTCCCCTTCACTGGAGGATAATGAAGTAGCACAAATCTCAGTCTCTGAGAAGCTAGAATCGTTTTTAACGGAAACGACTGTGATTCTGTGGCTTTGCGTAGCATGTCTTTTTCGGTACAGGGTAATGCATCAAGTTTGTCTCCAAACCATGAACTGGCTGATACTGTGAATTTATCTTATTCTCTATGGATCTCAGCAACTTGATTGAAAGCTTGGAGGATGAGCCTCTCCTTAGGATTTTATGCTAAATTTGACGAGACTCTCAAGGGAAGACATTACTGAGCCTGTGTTTACATCTTTTGTCAATGAGTTAACAGTGGTTCCTTTGGGACTCCTTCTCCAAATAGCAGTTCACATTAGGAATTTTGTGTTCTCTCTACAGGAAGGGAATAGTCTCTTCCATGTTCCCTATATTAACCTGCAGAGTCTATGCTCAATTCTAACAATTGTTTGCTATTTCCAAACTTTTCTACATTTCTCTGGGATTGGTATAATATATCATAGCTTTAATATTGTCCATCTTCTGGTGTCTTTCATATCCAAAGAGAAGTACAATAGAGAAAGATTAATAGAATGAGATCTGGAGTTAGACTGATGGAACTTGGATTCAAACTCCTCCAACTACAAAATGTTTTGGTCAAGTTACTCAATCTCTCTGAGCCTCTTTGCCTCATCTTCATTATGGACTTAATGGTAGTTTCTACCATCTACAGTTGTTTTGAGGGTTTAATGCCTATAACCTCTAGAGCACTTAGAAAACTGCTTGGCATGTATTAAGTGCTAAGTAATTGTTAGGTTTCTTCTGCATTAACTTATCCTTTATTTGTTATCATCTTTTATTCTTCTATATCCCCTTGTAGCAGCGATTCTTGCCTAAGTTCATAATCATGGATCCATCTGTTTGCTAGAGAGCCCCACTTAAGTTCCCCCACATAGAATTCATCATATGCTTCTTGCCCCAGATCTGTCTTTTTTGTCATCCTTTTCTAAATTATGGGTGCCACCCTCTAATCTGGCTAGCTAATCCAGAAACAGATTGTCCTTTGTGCTCTTTCTTCTCATTCATCATTAGTATTTTGTCTTCACGTTTTACAAGACTCTATCTCCTAAAATCTTCTGGTACTTCTTCATGTGCTGTTTTTGATAAGGATCTCTTACCTCAGGACTGGAATATTCCAAACCTTGCTAAACTTGAGTCCTACCATCAAACCTTTTATGAAGTTTTTTTTAGTCATGTGTAACAAACAGTGCTTAAACCAATACCCATTTATTAATCACAGGTCTGTAAATCAGAAGTCTGGTACAGAGTGGCTTTGTTCTCTGTTCAAACCAAAATCAAGATGTTTGCAGGACTGTATTCCCTTCTGGAGTCCCTGGGGAAGAATTCATTTCCAAGATCGTTCAAGTTGTTGTCAGAATTCAATTCTGGGCAGTTGTAGGACTGAGATCCAGTTTCCTTGGTGGCTGTCGTCCATGGGTTGCTCTCATCTGTTTTTTTTTTAATTGTGTGCTTGTTTTGCTTTTAAATCATAATGGGTTTGAATTTTGTCAAGAGCCTTTTCAAACTCTGAAGATAAGTATGATTTTTGCATAGAACTATTAATATGACAAAAGATATAGATTTCCTAATAAGGAATAAAACATGCATCCCTAGAATGAATCCCACCTGGTCATGTTGTATTATTTTCTTTTTATGGTTGTATTATTTTCTTTTTGTGGTGTTAGTTTCTGTTTCCTAATATAGTATTTAATAGTTTTGCAAGTTTTGCATTGATATGCATAAGTGATAGAAATCCATAGTGGTTTTTTTTTGGTACTTAAAAAGATTTAGTTACCAATGCTATACTGATTTTTAAAAAAGGAGTTAGGAAGTTGTACTTCATATTTAAACTTTGGAACAATTCATAGAGTTGGGACTACATGGAATTTGAATGCTTTGTAGAATTTCCTTCATAATTGGTCTTTTTAAGTTTTCAGTCTTTGATGATAATTTGTACCTATCCAAGAAATTATTGACTATTTTACCAAGATGATTTTCATCACTGCTTTTATGTTTTGTTTGCACAGATTTCTGCAAAGAATATTATCTTTTAAAAATAGATTAATGTTTATTTCCCTCATATTAATTAGTTTGTATTTATACTCTCTCATTTTCTTCTGTATCAAATGACCCTGTCATTCAATATTTTGTTAATTGCATTTAAAAATTATTATGTAGATGTTTTTCCATTCCATGCATCATTATTTTTGCTTTTATCTTTATTGTTCTTTATTTATAATTTCCTTTTTTGTTCATTTTCTGTTTTTTGACATGGACATGTAATTGATATATTTCAAACTTTCATTGTTATGTTTTTTTGATCTGGTTTTTCCTTTGATAACTTTTAAATGTGCCTCATATTTTTAAAAAATATATTTTTATTATGGAAGTTGTGAACTTACAAAACAATCGTGCACATGTGTAGAATTCACATACAACACTCCTCCACCAACACACACCACCACTGTGGAACATTTGTTACAGATTGAGATAATGTCATCAGACTATTACCCCTAACTATGGTCCATAGCATACATTTGGCATATTTTTTCCATACCCTCCTATTATCAACACAGTACATCAGTGGCAATGATGCAAGAATATTACAGAATTGCTTTTAACTATAGTCCATAGGTTACATTACTTGTATTTTTCCCATGCTTCTCCACTTTCCCACCACCCTGCAATAGTGATGTACATCCATCTAAAAGTTGGTGCTTCAAGAAGATTAACAAAGTGACAAACCTTTAGCTAGACTGACAAAGAAGAAAAGAGAGAAGATACAAATAAATAAAATAAAAAATGAAAACAGGGACATTACTACTGACCCCACTGAAATAAGAGATCATAAGAGTATACTATGAACAACTGTATGCCAACAAACTATACGATATAAACAAAATGGAAAAATTCCTAGGAATGTATGAAGAACCTACACTGACCCTAGAAAAAATAGAAGACCTCAACAAACGAATCACAAATAAAGAGATTGAAACAGTCATCAAACAAGTCCCTAAAATGAAAAGCCCAGGACCAGATGGTTTCACAGGTTAGTTCTACCAAGCATTCAAAGATTTAATACCTATCGTACTTAAGCTCTTCCAAAAAACTGAACAAGAAGGAACGCTGCCAAACTCATTCTATGAAGCCAATATCACCATAATACCAAAGTCAGATAAACATATTATGAAAAAAGAAAATTACAGACTCATTTCCATAAATTTTGATATACAGTGTTTTATAGAATTTTCAGGTCTATATTTATAGTTTCCTTGGGCTTTTTATCCAATGAGTATAATAGAAGATTTTCAAACTTCAGATGGAAGTATCTTTTCTATTTTGATCATATAGTGATCAGACAGAGTTTGTATTCAGGTAGAATGGAATACGGTGGTAATTTACAGCTTTATAAGGCAGTTTTTTTTAAATTGAAGTTTTACCATTCATACATGAGCACCCGTAAACAAGTGTATAGTAAAAATTGGGAATTTACAAAACAAACATGCATATCATCAAACAAGGCTCCCATATATATTACCTCACCACAAACACCTCTCATTGTTGCAAAACAATTATTAAAAACTATGAAAATTTAAAGCAATTTTATTGAGACATATTTACATACCATACAATCCATCTAAAGTGTACATTCAATGTCTTTTGGTATAATCAGAGCTGTTTAGTTTTTGTTTAGTTTGTCTAGTTTGTTTCATCACTGCAAACAAATTAGAGCATTTTCATTACACTAAAAAGAAAAACTCCATATCCCTTAATAGTCACCTCTCAATCCCTCTATCCTGCCCCTGCCATACATAATCACTAAGCTATTCCCATCTCTATAAATTTATTTTTATTTAAATTTTGTATAGATGGAGACAAACAATAAGTAATACTTTGTGTCTTTTGTTCATTTAGCATAATTTATTTTGTTACAAAGGTAGGAAATATTAATATATTATTCACTACAGTCCATAGTTTGATTTAGATATATTTTTGCCCAGATGTTACCATGTTATTAACATCTTTTAATATTCTGATTCATGGGAAAACATTCTTATATTTGTACTATTACCCACACACATTGTCCACAAGAGGGTTCCCTATGCTATACTGTCAGTCCCATGTTTTATCCATTAGTTTTCCTTCCAGTGGCGTAAATGATCCCAAACCTTCCATTTCAACCACTATCATTCCCATATATTAGCACTGCTAATTACATTCACTATAATGTTCTATCATCACCTCTATCCATTCCAAAACATTTACAATCAAACTTACTATGAATTCTGCACAAATTAAGACTTAGCTCCCCATTCTCTATCCTCATTCTATTTTATGGTGACTTATATTCTATTAATTCTATGGGTTTGCTCATTATTTAGTTCATTCTAGTGAGATCATACAATATTTGTCCTTTTGAGTCTGGTTTGCTTCACTCAACATAATGTCCTCAAAGGTCATCCATGTTGTCATATGCATCAAAATTTCATTTCTTTTTTTTATTATCAACTTTATTTCAAATTTGCAAAAATAAACAGAAAAAGGCAACTCAACAAGTTATGAAAACATTACTCCAAAATTTTTTTTGAAGCACTTTCCATCTCATCTAATTCCAGTTGCTAACTCAGAAGCTTCATTTCTTCTTACAGCTAAATAATATTCCATCATACATATTTTTCACATTTTGTTATTCATTAGTTGATGCACACCTGGGTTGTTTCCATCTTTTTGCAACTACAAATAATGCCACTATGAACATCAGTGTGCAAATGTTTGTTTGCATCCACGCTTTCAGTTTCTCTGAATTTACACCTGGTAGTGGGATTGACAGATCATATGGCAGATCTATATTTAACTTTCTGAGGAACTGCCAGTCCTCCACTGCAGCTGCACTATTCTACATTCCCACTCACAGTGAATAAGCATTCTTATTTCTCCATATCCTCTCCAACACTTGTAGTTTTTATGCTTTTAATTTTTTTTTATTTTTAGAGAAGTTTTAGATTTATAGAAAAATTACACTGAAAATAGAGTTCCCATATAACCCCTCCTACCCCACATACACATATTTTACATTAGTGTGATACATTTTTAACAATTGATGAATCAATATTGAAACATTGCTACTAACCAAAGTCTGTAGTTTACATTATGGTTACACTTTATGCTGTACAGTTTATAGGCCTTGACAAATTATAATGTCATTCATCCATCATTATACTATCAGACAGAACAGCTTCACTGCCCTAAAAATTTCCTGTGTTCTACCTATTCATCCCTTTCCCTCCCCTCAGAAGCCATGGCAACCACTTTCTTAATATCAGTGTTATAATTTTCTCCATTAACACAAGTTGATAACTACAATAACAAATCTGCTTTGATCTGTGGTTATACTCCCCCTTATGATTTTGCATTCCTCAGTCTTGAGGGTTTGGGGATGATGTCTACCCTGATACTTCAGACTGAGAGGGGACTTAGATATTAAGGGAAGAGGGAAGGAATCGGTTTGCTTGCAGTTGAAGATACTTCTTGTTTTGGGGATAGGACTTGTCCATCATCAATATCTTGTTGTCTAGGGCAGACCAGAAGAACTGGAGAGTAGGAGTTTACTGCAACTCTGCTAGGTTTCAGGGCTCGATGAGCATATGAACAATATGAAGATTTAAGTCTCTGAGAAATGTATTTAACAGATATATTGGAAACTATAGATTCAAAGAAAAAGGAATAAAGGAATCATGATTAGAGGATTTATAAGAGTATAACGGTATTATATTCAGGAACTAGATTTTCAGATTTTCCCAAATAGGACTGCTGTGGGGATATTGATTTCATGAGGCTGTGTGTCTTGCCTATGGTGTCCAGATGTCACTAGAACCCTTGGGAACACTCTTGTTAGAGGCTTTGTTTACAGTGGAAGTTTGTGAAACCTGCCTGAGACCTGCATAAGTGTAACCTCCAGAATTACCTCCCAACTCACTTTGAAATCTCTTAGCCATAAAAACTCTGTTTTATTTAATATTTCCCCCATTTGTTCAAGGTCTTTTTCCAAATGCATTGCTGGTTAATGCTTGGTAATAATCCCTTAGTGCCAGGAAGGCTTATCCTTGGGAGTCTGTCCCAGTTTGTCTTAGAGGTCACAGTTGAGTAACAAGGAAGTTTTTAGGGGGTAACATTTAGGCATTAATTCTAATTAGGCTTAGTTTCACTTTTACAGAAATAAGGTTCATAAGTACAAGTATTAAGACCAAGGGCTTGGCGTATTGGCCTGTTTCCTTTTATTAGGCATAGCTTATATTTTCCAGAGGTTTTTGTCATCTTATTTGAGAAAGTAGCAGGACTTCCCCAGG
>JAQZBX010041792.1:0-22221 GCA_029593785.1 Cabassous unicinctus | reverse complement strand
GAAAATGACAACACAATGTATCAAAACCTATGGGATGCAGCAAAAGCAGTCCTGAGAGGAAAGTTCATAGCCATAAATACATGTATTAAAAAAGAAGAAAGAGCTAAAATTGAAGACCTAACTGCACACTTGGAGGAATTAGAAAAACAACAGCAAACTAAACCTGAAGGAAATTAGAAAGATCAGAGCAGAACTAAATGAAATAGAGAATAAGAAAGCACTAGAAAAAATAAACAAAACCAAAAGCTGGTTCTTTGAGAATATCAATAAAATTTGCAAACCGTTAGCCAGACTAACAAAGAAAAAGAGAGAACAGATGCAAATACACAAAATAAGGAATGAGCAAGGGGATATCACTACTGACCCCACTGAAATAAACAGTATCATAAGAAGATAATTTGAAAAATTATATGCCAACAAGAATGATAACTTAGAGGAAATGGACAAGTTTCTAGAAATGCACAAACAGCCTACATTGATAAAAGAAGAAATTGATGAACTCAACAGTCCAATTACAGGTAAAGAGATAAACTCAGTCATCAAGAACCTCCCAACTAAGAAGAGCCCAGGACCAGATGGCTTCAGAGCTGAATTCTACCAAAAATTCCGAAAAGAGCTAACACCAATTCTACTTAAGCTCTTTCAAAAAATAGAAATAGAAGGAATATTGCCTAACTCATTCTATGATGCCAACATTACCCTCATACCAAAACCAAACAAAGATACCACTAGAAAGGAAAATTAGACCAATTTCTCTAATGAACCTAGATGCTAAATTCCTCAACAAAATACTTGCTAATCACATTCAACAAAATATAAAAAGGATTATACACCATGACCAAGTGGGTTTCATCCCAGCTATGCAAGGGTGGTTCAATATAAGAAAATCAATCAATGTAATGCACCACATAAACAAACTGAAAGAAAAAAATGACATGATCATCTCTATAGATGCAGAAAAAGAATTTGACAAAATACAGCACACTTTCCTGATAAAAACACTGCAAAAGATAGGTATAGAAGGAAACTTTCTGAATATGATAAAGGGTATATATGAAAAACCCAAAGCTAACATCATCTTCAATGGTGAAATCCTAAAAGCCTTCCCTCTGAGATCGGGAAAAAGACAAGGATGCCCACTATCACCACTCCTATTTTACATTGTCCTAGAAGTACTTGCTCGAGCACTGAGTCAAGAAAAGGATATAAAAGGCATTCAGATTGGAAAAGAAGAAGTAAAAATTTCACTATTTGCAGACGACATGATCCTATACATAGACAGCCCAGAGAAATCTACAACAAAGCTTCTAGAACTTATAAAGGAGTTCAGTAATGTTGCAGGCTATAAGATCAATGCTCAAAAATCAGTAGCATTTCTGTACACCAATAACGAGCAATCGGAGGAGGAAATCAAGAAAAAAATGCCATTTATAATAGTAACTAAAAGAATCAAATACCTAGGAATAAATTTAACTAAAGATGTAAAGGACTTATATACAGAAAACTACACAACACTGTTAAAGGAAATAAAAGAAGAATTAATGGAAAAATATTCCCTGTTCATGGATAGGAAGACTAAACATCATCAAGATGTCTATCCTACACCAACTAATCTACAGATTTAATGCAATCCCAATAAAAATCGGCACTATATTTTTTAAGGAACTGGAAAAACTAACCACAAAATATATTTGGAAAGGTAAGCGGCCCCGAAATGCCAAAGACATATTGAAAAAGAAAAATGAAGTTGGAGGTATCACATTACCGGACTTTAAAACATATTACAAAGCTACAGTGATCCAAACTGCTTGGTATTGGCACAAGGATAGACCTGCTGACCAATGGAATCGAATTGAGAGTTCTGATATAGATCCTCACATATACAGTCATCTGATATTCGACAAGACTACCAAGCCCACTCAGTTGGGAGAGAATGGCCTCTTTAACAAGTGGTGCTTGGAGAACTGGATATCCATTTCCAAAAGAATGAGAGAAGAATACCATCTCACACCTTATACAAAAATCAACTCAAGATGGATCAAAGATCTAAATATAAGAGCCAAAACCTTAAAGACCTTGGAAGATAATGTAGAAAAGCATCTACAGGACCTTGTAATAGGAAATGGTTTCATGAACTTCACAGCTAAAGCATGAGCAGCAAGTGAAAAAATAGATAAATGGGATCTCCTAAAAATTAAAAACTTCTGCACCTCAAAGGAAGCTATTAAGAAAATAAAAAGGCAGCCTACCCAATGGGAGAAAATATTTGGTAACCATATATCTGATAAGAGCCTAATATCCTGCATATATAAAGAAATCCTACACCTTGAAAATAAAAAGACAAACAATCCATTTAAAAAATGGGCAAGTGACCTTAAAAGACACTTCTCCAAGGAAGAAATACAAATGGCTAAAAAACACATGAAAAAATGCTCGTCATCGCTTGCTATCAGGGAAATGCAAATCAAAACTACAATGAGATACCATCTTACACCCATCAGAATGGCAGCTATTAAAAAAAAAGCAGACTCTAAGTGTTGGAGAGGATGTGGAGGAATAGGAACCCTCATCCGCTGCTGGTGGGATTGTGGAATGGTCCAGCCACTGTGGAGGACAGTTTGGCGGTTCCTCAGAAAACTAACAATAGATCTTCCATATCATCCAGTGATTCCAATGCTGGGTATATACCCAGAAGAACTGAAAGCAAAGACACGAACAGATATATGCACACCGATGTTCATAGCGGCATTGTTCACCATTGCCAAAAGTTGGAATCAGCCCCGGTGCCCATCAACAGATGAATGGATAAGCAAAATGTGGCACATACATACAATGGAATATTACTCAGCTGTAAGAAGGAATAAAGTGCTAACACATGGAATAACATGGATGAATCTTGAAGATCTTATGTTGAGTGAAGCAAGTCAGGCATTGAAGGATGAACAGTATATGACTTCACTGATTTGAATTGAGGAAAGTGAGCAGTCTCTGAGAACCATTTTCTGAAAGATAGGTTAACAAGGGAGAGAAAGAGAAGAGTAGGCAGTGAGCCATCACCCATATGGACATAATCTATGGTAAAGGGATAGAGTATAGTTGCATATTGAAGGATAGGACAGAGGCATAGTGATATTACTGGGTTTGGTGGCGCAGGGTTGACAGATGTGTAGATTAGGAAGGGCATGTAACTATGAATCTTGTCATTCCATGAGTCAAGTCTGCGGAGTGTCATATGCCACAGGGGGATGGGGTGGAAGGAACAGTTAAGATCCAATGGGGTATTTAGTGGTCATGGGAAATGTTTCTCATTGCCTTACAGTAATGGACACAAGACATGGTAAATATCATCCAAAACTATTAAACTGTACCTTCTAAATTGTAAATATACTGCAAATCATCAACAATGCTTAGTTGCTATACTTTACTATCTGTATAACTGTTATAACAATGCTAACATCCATTATATAAAAAAAAGGTTTTAATATTGGGTGAGGAAGGGGGAGGGAGGTTGGGTATGTGGGAGTCTTTAGTATTCCGTGTGTGACTTTGCTGTGACCTAAAACTTCTTTGAAAATTAAATGAAAATTTGGGAGACACGGGGGAATGAGAGGGGCAAGGTGTCATAGTACACTGGACATCCGATAATGCAGTGATAAAAGGAAAAAAGAATAATTTTTTTTTTTAAAAGATTTTTTTCCCCAGTTTTTTGAATGTCCCAATCCACTAATTATATTTTATTTTTAGTTTAGTTTCTTTTTTCTTCTTCTGAGCTTGCTTGTACTTATCTCTTGCATTTAAGCTTATCATTATTATTTCTTTTCCCTATTAATTGTATTTCGTTATTATATGGGCTTCATGTTCAGGGAAGGTTTGGATCACAGAAGTGT
Source organism: Cabassous unicinctus (assembly GCA_029593785.1). NCBI lineage: Eukaryota > Metazoa > Chordata > Mammalia > Cingulata > Chlamyphoridae > Cabassous > Cabassous unicinctus. Next base: position 18,334 of record JAQZBX010041792.1, on the reverse strand, counting down.
TACAGTGGAGGCTGTAAAATTTCATTGGTGGGGGGTGTCTGGGATGCGGGATTCGTGGGAGTAAGTTCATCTGAATATACATGAAAGATATATAAAATTGGTCAAATTATCTAGGGATGGGGCATGGTCACAGAAGGCAGAGAATCACTCAATAAATGAGGGAATCTGAATTCCAAGTCTGGAGAACTCTGTCACATTCTCCAAGGGAGCAGCAAAATTCCCCTGAGTGCAGAGGAAGTGTCTGGCAAAAGAGGATGGCCTACTGATGGGTTCCGGTTATTGAGGACTAGCCTTATGAGTCTTTGCTCATGTAATTGAAACTTAACCTACTGTTATGGTGTGCCTAATGTTTGCCATCTGAGAGCCTCCTTGTTGCTCAAATGTGGCCTCTCTCTAAGCCAAACTCAGCATTTGAGTGCATTACCTTCCCTCCAACGTGGGACATGACTCCTGGGGATAAGCCTCCCTAGCAACGAGGGATTAATAACAAGTGCCAACTGGGAACATGATCAGAAAAAAAAAACTTGAATAAAAGGGGGAAAGAGTAAAGAGAAATGAGTTTATGTGGCTAAGAGACTTCAAAGAGAGTCGGGAGGTCATCCCAGAGGTAATGCTTAAGCACATCTTAGTAGGATCTCATAGAACACCAAAGTGGATATCACCCCACACAGAGGGCCTCCTGAGGGCTCTGGAGACACCCAGGTCCTATGTAAGTGGGGATAGCCCCAGAGATTGATGCCTTATTAGTGGGCTCCTCTTTGGAATCTGTGCTCCTGAGAGTGACAGAGTCAGACTCAAATAAGTCCCCCCTGCACATGGTCCATCAGTCCCTTCTATTCAAACCTATATGTGATGCTGGAGTTTTTAGGTATACTTCCAGAGACTGGAGCCTCTGGCCTACCTATGTGCCAGCTGTGCCTGCAATCTCAGTGCAGCTTCAACCCCTACCCTATAGCTCAATGGACTCATCCGTCACCTGGCGAGGAGAAAACTATGGGCAATGGCCATGCCAGGGAATGGAGAGGGCCTGCAGCTGCAGGCAGGATAATCCCATTCACCACACCCATGGAATATAAACCTTCTCTCACTTGGAGGTGGAGTGGACATCACCATCCCAAAACCCCCAGGATTGGGGGAAGAGCTATGGACTAGAATGGACTTGGTGGTGTTCTGTCGTATATTGTGATTCAAGCAATGGAAGAAATTGTAACAGTGAGGTGGAGATGGTGGCCACTGGATATTTTCGCACCAGGGAGGGGAGAGGCAGTTGAAATACAGGGGCTCCTTTGGGACTTGGGGGTTGTCATGAGTGGCATTGTGGCAACAGATGTAGGCCATTTTACATCAGCATATACCACGCAGAACTGTGTGGGAGAGAGGGTGGTCTATGGTGTGAAATGTGGTCTATGCTTGGTGGCAAAGCCCCAGGATATGTATATCCATTGCGGGTGATGTCCCACACTGATGAAGGTTGTTGGTGTGGGATGTTGTGGGAGGTGTGGGAGGTGGGGAACATGGGAATCCCTGTAATTTCTGAGTAATAATTAGGTAATCTAAGCACCTTTAAAAAATATATATATATAAAATAACATTTATGTAAGAAAATGCACATATATGCATATGTATTTATATATCATTTTACAAATATTGGTATGTACTGTGAAAAATCTCGATTTTTATGAACAATAAAAAATAAAAATAAAATAAAATAAAAATACCATAAGAGGTTGCAGTTTTCCAGAGTTGGTGGATTCCCCACATCTCTGTGACCAAGATACTGCAATACAATCAGGAGATGGCAATCCATATGTTTGGAGCCCTAGATGTAAAGGTCCCAATTTGTTGGGGTTTTTCCTTTGCTTTAGATGGATAGATCTGAAAGAAACCTGGACATGAAAGATGGACTCTTCCATTGCTAAGGTTGAAACTGAGCCAATTTTCTTCCTAGCTATCAGGGAAGGTATTTTTGAGCAGAGTTATTGTGGGTGTACACTTCAAACCTCCCAGGGAGCTGTGAATGAACTTTGACTTTATTTGGTTCAGTCATAATTTGAATGTAATATCCTTTCATTGTTCTTGTATCCCACCTTTCAAGGTGGACTCAGAATGGTTATATTCCTGCTTCCAGTCTTCGAATTTTTGAAAGAAATAACTAGACACAGGAGATTAGTGGGTTGGTAGCCAGGGCTTTATATGGAGAAATCTGAACTAAGGAGTTTATTTCCTTCCCTGAGTTTCATTTCTGTGGAGAAAAATTGAAAATAGATTGTTACCTTAGATAATAACACAGAAGGGGAATAGGCATAAAGATGCCTCTAAGAATAAAAATATTATGAAGCTGGTCAAGGTCACGCCAATTAATAAGTGTTGAGGCTAAGTTCAAATCCAGGTCTCAGAGAAGGGTGAGACTGTAAAATGAGAGCAGTGACTCACAAATATTAATGGAAGAGATAGCTGATAACACTTGCTTCACCTCCACCTTTCCTCAATTTACAGGTGTGGATACTTTGTCTTAGAGAGATGAAGTGAATTTCCAAAGCCTCACAGTGACCTTCTGGTAGACTCAGGACTAGAACCTGGACTTGCTGACTCCAAATCAGGCACTATTACCAGCAATTTGTGCTGCATAGGAAAGAAAGAATTCTGGACTTCTTGAGCAGTTTGCCTAGCCTAATAGAGTTGTGTTATGAAGAGTCCATGGGTTATTTTTAATAAACTAAAATTAATATATATGTCATTTTTTATTACAATAAAACTCCATGAAGTTATTTTCAATTTGAAAAAAAAAGGAATTGATTGTTATTGGTTACAAAGCAAAAGATGTAACATTTTGGGAGTATTATCTCACATGTAACTTTTTAGTTTTTCAAAATTACTAATTAGAAACACAGAACATTATTTGCATTATTAGTGGGTCCTTGCTTTGAGATTCAGAATTTGGGTTACTTATATTCCACAAACATGAATTTCCCCCAACTTCTTGAAATGTCTTGAAAGAGGAATGAAGTGAGGCAGATTTCATATATTACAATAAATTATCCTCCAACTATTACCTCCTTAACCCCAGAGAGAAACTTAATTCTTGAATGTTTCAGTCAATATTATTGGCAGAACAAACAATTCTCCTTTGGTTCTTTGAAGCCTATACACTGCTTGGGAAGAATCCATGGAGTTAAGGAAGCTGGCTTAGAATTTCAGCCTCCTTTCCCCCCAGTCCTTCTGACTTGAAAACATGGGAATCTCCTCTCTGTTCCTCATAATACCTGGGTATCTCTATCTTTTTCTGACACTTGATGTTTCCCTTTAAACCTGAAAAGGAAATTACCTTTAGGGAGGTAGAAGACTAGATATTTATAAAGGTCAAATTTCTGGGGAAGAATTGACCATGTGTTTAAACCTGTGTCTCTATCTATATGGATGATGTGTGAGGTGACAGAGTATGTGTTTGTATGTATGCAAAACTGACCAAATAACCTCCAGGCAGGCATATTAACCTTACAGAAGATTAAGTATGTTTTTCACCTATTTAACCAAAGTTGTGACATAACATTCTGGCCACATTACAGAGAAAGTGGTTCATTAACACACTATTGAAAATGTTATGTAAAATTGTGTAATGTATGATAGATATATTTAAGTTGATGTAAGTGGTATCTTTTTTAAAAAACATCTTCAAGTCCTAATCTGGACCCTGTCCTTTCATTTAATTTTTGTGTCTGGCATTTGGGGTTTTCTCTCCTTTATTCAGGTCTCCTGTCTCTCTCTCTTTCTCTCTTTCACCCACCTACACACACACACACACACACACACACACACACACACACACTTAGTCCTATTATATTGTCTGGACATAATACTATTACTTTAGAAGCAATTTGGCCATATATATTAAGGTATTCATATGCATGTTCTAGTGCCCAGTTTTATAGCAAAGTATCCTAAGGAAAAAGCAGAATTTTTCATAAGCTGGCAAAATTTTGGAAGCAACATGGATGCTTAATAATAGTTGATAGTAGATTAATAAATCATGGTATTGTTAGTTCATGGTTCATGATGTAAGCATAAAAAACAATGGTTGTAAAACCTACAAATAACATGGAAAATGTAGCATCACATGCTATGACTATAGTTATCAAAATAATATGTCTGGGAGCAGATGTGGCTCAAGCAGTTGAGCACCTGCTTCCCACATGGGAGATCCCAGGTTTGGTTACCAGTGTCTTCTATGGAAAAAACAAAGAGCAAACATTGAGCAAAAACAATGAGCAGACAATCAGTACAAACAACAAGAAAACAGATGAGGGAGTCATCTCAGGGGGAAGAAAAAAATGAATATTTTCAATTTAAAGTAATGAAGTCAAGAAAGGACTGACACTGAAGATATTTGAAATAATAATAATTTTAAAAGCACAATTGAATATTTGTATATATCCTTCATATAGATGAGAATATGACAATGTAAATATATATGAATGTGAATTTTACCTTTTTTACTTCAAGTGGAGAATATGAATCTATAATATATGTATACATTTGTATATATGTATGTATTTTTTACATGATCTAGAGAAAATGAAATTCTCTAATGTGTGCCTCTAGAAATTCTCTCTGAAATCACTGTAACCCACATTATATTTACTTTTGCAGTAAAGAAGATAATCTGTTATGGTTAAGAATGCATTTTTTTAATTGGCAAAGAAACATTTATTAGATAAGAAAATATATATAAACAAAATTTTAGAAGATCTACTCTTGAAAATGTAGCTTGAATATCTTCACCCCTGCTCTTCTATTTTTTAGTGCATCTTTTTGCATTGTGGAATATTGTTGCAAATTTAATTAGCTTTTCAAATGAATAATGTTAAATTAGGAATTTATCCTACCTTTCATTTAAATCCCAAGGCCAGCTTTCTCTGCCCAGAGGAGCCTGCACCAAATCTTGGTGTGTATTTCTGTCTTTCCCTCCCATTTTTCAGCAAGCTGTCTTCTTTCCCCAATTTCCCAAATAATATTTTACTGGTCTAACTAACCTAGTGTGTTCATAAATTCATTTATGCATCTTAGCCAAGAACCTAGAGGAATCCAGCACTTCCTTGTCTTCATTTGGGGAGCCATCTAGGAGAAAAATAAGGGAATGGTGCTCCCAACCCCCCCCCACTGGGAACTGGTAAGTTTTAAGGTCTGTTTGTGCCCTCCTTTGGTTCTGTCACATTAAAAGCGGTTAGTGGCTAGGGGGTTCCTGGATAACTCATAAAGGACATAAACTCTGTCTGCCCAGACTTCTGGCTCCCTCTCTGGAGGTGGCAGGGGCTAGTCCCCATGCTGTGTAAATCCAAGGAAGTTCCAGGTGGAGGGTGAAACTGCCCTTGAGACCTGACTGGGCACTTGGCCCAAGTTGAGCAGGATTCTGCAGGGAGTTTACCAGACCCTTTCTAAGTTCTGAATGGCTATCACCCTTTGAATTTCCTTAGATTCCTAGTTAACTCCATTTAATTAAAAGTGCCTTTGATGTGAATATTCTTGCTGTCCTGATTTTGTGATAATCAGGGTAGGCTAAATATCTGCTATTTTAGAAACTATGCATGTGTCCCCACACCTAGTTTTTCTCCCTAGGTCTGGATTTTGGAATGCTGGTGATAAACTAAGCCTGATTTATTAAATGACCATCTGGTATGGGAAAAGACTGTAACATTGGGTGTCTTTGGTCAACCTTAAGAGATACAGCAGGGGGATGCATGTGGCTCAGGTGGTTGGGCATCCATCCCCCATATGGAGGGACCTGGGTTCAATCCCCAGGACCTCCTGGTAAAATTTAAAAAAAAGAAATATATAGAAGGTGTGTGGGCCACCAGGCCCCATGCATGGGTGCTCCACCAGCCCCTATGAGCCACAGAGCAAGATGATGATGTAACAGGAGAGTGACACAACAGAGAGCCAAGATGAGATTCACCAAAAAAACAGGAACTAAGGTGCTGCAGGTGGTAGGATGCCTCTCTCCCACACTGGAGGTTCTGAGCATCAAATCCCAGTGAAGACAGGAAAAGGATGAGAAGAGAGGGCAGGAAATAGACACAGAGTCATCCAGTGAATGGACACAGAAACAGCACAAATGGGGGGTAAAAATGGATAAAAGTAAGTAAATAAAAAAATAAATCCTTAAAAAATGTATAGGGAAGGAAGATATGGACTGTAGTTGGTAGTAATACTTTGATGATGTTCTTTCACGATTTGTTAACAAATGTTTCATAACAATGCAGGGTGTTTGTGGGCGAGGTGATGTGTGGAAGCCCTGTATGATGTTATGCATGTTTGTTTATTAAGTTCCCGATGTTTACTGAACACCTATAGTTTATGTACGTTCATGTATGAATGATATACTTCAATAAATTTCTTTAAAAAAATTTTTTAAATGTGCCTTTGATCTTCCTAATACTGCCTTCCTCATTCTGGGTCTGTGAGCTGCTTTAGAATGCCTTAGAAACTGAATATGTATTTGTTAGAGAGAGGCCTAAGCCCTTCCCTCAGCAGTGCCCCAAGGCCTTGCTCCTTCTCCACCCTGAAGAGGCCCTGAGATTATCTGGGATGGGGAGGGATGGTCCCTGAGGGTGTTTATAGACAAGTCACAGGAAAATTAATCTTTAGTTTTTATGGGCTTTTAATGTTTTTTTTAATGTTTTTCTTTTTATGGGTTTATCTGGAACTCAGCCCCTGGGAGTGAGTTCACTCATAGCCAGCTCCTGAAACCACTACAAAGTAGGCAAAAGCATTTAAAGGTCCCTAGCCAGCCCCTTTCCTAAGGTTAGTCCAGCTTGGGTGTTTCAGTCTCAGAATGAGACCCAGATGCCTCTAAGACCTCTAAGGCTATGGGGACAACCATAGAAAAGCCCCTGATCCCCAAAATGTAGAACAGCAATCAGGGTTCCCAATTCCAAGATGTTGGCTCAGTGAGCAACCCTTTTCCATCAGGACTGAGGTGGGATACCATCCAGACTGATGAATGCATTTTCCTCCCCCAGGATAATGGGTGGCTCTCAACAATGTATTTTTGATAAAGAAGTACTTTATCCTAAACCTCTTCTCTGAACAACCTTCTAGTCCTAAGGCCTGAAGTTCCCCCCTGTATCCTGAAGAACTGCAGCTGTTTTAAGTGGGAGCTGATTTTGCTCCTATACCCCACATTTCCAGGGCTTAGAGGTGGGAATATTTATCCTCCTTGTTTCTCATTGTTGCTTCTCTTTCAGAAACTGCCTTGGTGGCTACAGAAGATTATTTTAATATCCCATCTTCCCAGGCATTCACCTCCATGGAGGTAATATTTTAGCAACTGACCAAATGCAACTCCTGTCATCACTTATGTTGACTTCAACATCTATGTAGATCATGTGTTCTCAAATTTGGCAATATAGTTGAATCAACTGGGGATATTTTTAAAAATTGTCTATGCTCAGCCCTTCCTCACCCTCCAGAAATTTAATTTTTCAAGGCAGGTTTCAGAAATTTGGAATTTAAAAAAAAACCCACAAAACTCCACAGTTGATCTGAATGTGCAGGAATTCTTCAGAATGACTGTCTTAGAAGATCCACTACACAACAAGGATTCTCAGTTCCTTGACCTCCTCACTTCAACATCTTGTCCCTTGTTCCTTCCACAGTCATACCCTAGATCTTGCCATCACTAAGTAACCTCCAAATCCTTGCCTTTAATCATCCCACTTTCTTATACCACATCTCTTCCTACTTCCTCACTCAAGTATGCCACCATTTCAATTACCCATGGACCTAACCATGACTTTTCCTTATCCATTTTCCCCTCTTCTCCTTACTTCTTTCTTTTCCCAGCTTAGACTACATGTTTTGTTACCATAACTCCCTTATATATACCCTCAGCACTTTTGCCTCTCTATGCCTACTTTTACTTGTCTGGCAAAACCCAAAACCTGGTTATATTTAACTCTGTCTAATCCATATCTGAATTCAAATAGCTAAATGGATGGGAAAAACATATTCACTTTAAATGAATGGCCACAGATTTCAAGGAAGTCATCAGTACTGAGACCATTCTGATACAGTTTTCCAGTCAGTTCTTTGTTCATTTTTCCAGATAAGTCCTTTAAGTCTCTCATCAAACCTCCACACTCTCTCCCAGTCCTCACACTCATCTGATGACTGTAATTTTTATTTTTCTAAGGAAACAAAAGCAAGCAGAAGGCAACTGTCTCCTTTTCTCTTTATGAAATCAACCAACTTCCCTACTCTGTACTCAATGCTCTGTCTTCCCTTAGGACATAAAGGATGTGTTGTTATGGCTCCTTCTTAAGGATAAGCCCTACACTCTGGACCCCATTCATTTCACCCATAAAAGAGCTCTGCTCCTGCAACTAGTAGTAGAATTACAAATTCTGCTTTACTGAAATTTGTACAATTAGGAATTAGCTTTCCTCTCCTGTACATTGACTTTCCCTCTTACCAGATCATTCGCACAAGCATATAAATATAACTCTCATTTTCATAAGGCAAAAATGAAAGTTTCCTAGACTTCCTAGATCCAGTCACATTTCTGAGTTTCTCTTTCCATCAAGATTTCTTGAGTTTTCTGTACTTAGAGTCCCATTTTCTCACTTCTCATCTCATTTACTCACTCCAATTGGGATTTTGTCCCCAACATTCCCTGAAACTGCACTTGTCCAAATCACCAGCAATCACCATATTGCTGAAAGCAGTGATTAATTCTCAATCTTCATTATATTCCACCCCCCAGTAGCATTTGGTACAATCATCCTACTTCCTGAAGCACTTTCTTCTTAACCCTGCTAGATATCACACTCCCCTGGTGATGCTTCCATCTCTCCTGCTGTTGCAGCTACCTTCCACTGAATGCTTCTCCTTCTCTAGAGAGCTACCTCCCCTCTTTTCTCATCACCTAGATGATCTTATCCAGTCATGTCTCTTAAAATAATATCTTTCTGTCAATGATAAAACCCTCCATTCTCTCCCCTAAGCTCAACTGTCTATTGAACACCTTGTCTTTTATAATAGAGAAGTTGTAACTTTACAAAACAATCATGCATAAAATAAAGGATTCCCATCCACTACCCCATTCCAATCCCTTGCAATGGTGTGAAACATTTTTTTTACTATTGATATCAATTTTTTATGATTGTATTATTTTGTTGCTGTTGTTGTTAACAGTTTTATTTATTTATAATTAACATGCTCTAGAGTTTACCCGTTTTCATTGTTCATTTCAATGATTTTTAGAAATGTATAGAGTTGTAAAATCATCAACAGAATTCAGTTTTTGAATAGTTCCTTCATTTCATTTACAGTCAATCTCAACTCCCCTCCCAAGCCCTAGGCAACCACTGATCTACTGCCTTTCTCTATTATTTTTAATAGTACTTAAGTTTGATACAACTGATAAAAGATTATTAAAATAGTTCTATCATCCATTATATACATTAGGTGTATTTTTCCCATATATCACCCTATTATTATCTCCTTATATTAGTATTGTATATTTGTCATAATTCATGAAAGAATATTATAATCCTTGTAGGGTTCATTGTGTTATACAGCCCTGTTTTACCACATAATATTTTCTAATATATATGTCAAAAAGTTATGTCTTTTCAACACATTCATCTCTATAGTTCAGTGTTGATGATTGATCTCACAATAATTTGCTATTATTGTGACCATCCATTTCCAAACCTTTACCATCAGCCTAAATAGAAAATCTCTATAGGATAAGCATTAACTCTCCTTTCTTAAACCTTAGTAACCTATATTCTAGATTGTAAGTATATGAGTTTCTTTATTATAATTAGTTTATAACAGTGAAGTTATACAATATTAGTGATTTTGTGTCTGGCTTATTTCACTCATCAAAAGGTCCCATGGTTGATCCATGTTTACACATGCATCAGAACTTCATTCCTTTTTACAGCTGGATAATATACCACAATATGTATATACCACAATGTGTTTATCCATGCATTTGTCAATGCACATGGGTTGCTTCTATCTTTTGGTAATTGTGAATAATGCTATTATGAACATTCTTGTGCAAATATCTGTTTGAGTCATTGTTTTCAGTTCTTCTGTGTAAACACTTAGGAGCAGAATTGCTGGATCTTATGGTAATACTATACTCATTTTCCTGAGGAACTTCCATTCTCTTTCCCACAGCAGCTGCCATTTAACATTCCTGCTAGCAAGGAATGAGTTTTCCTGTTTCTACACATCCTAACACTTGAAATTTTCTGTTTTTTAAAAAGCAGACATTTTAGTGGGTGTGAAATGGAATTTCACTGTGGTTTTCATTGACATTTCCCTGATACCTACTGATTTTGAACATCTTTTCATGTTCTTTCGGCCATTTGTGTCTCCTCTTTGGAGAAATGTGAATTCAAGTCTTTTGCCCAGTTTTTACATTGGCTTAGTTGTTGTTTTTCTCATTATTGGTGAGTTGTAAGATTTCCTTATAAATGCTGACTATTAAACCCTTATCACATATGTGGTTTCCAAATATGTTTTCTGATTAAGTAGGTTGTCTTTTAATTTTCATGATAACTATGTTTTGCAGCTCTGCTTCTGTACCATAATGAGGAACCTCAAGTTTTGTGAAGTATTGTTTACTTTTATTACACTCTATGTGTCTTCCTTGACAACCAACATAAGACAATTTGGGTTCCCATTACTCAATCCTTTCTTCTCTTTACACCCTACCCAGGAATGCCCCTATCTCTGATAAGCTTATCCCAAGCCAATATGCTTTTCCCAGCAAGCTGCTTTTTATTATCCTTTTCCATCTCTTCAAACACTATAAGTTCACCTAAAATCTTAGATTTTTAGAGATATAACTGATTAGCACTTCCAGGTAATTTTTGCCTGCATAAGGATCCAAGAGAGGAAAATATTAGAAGAAAATTTAACCAATATTTCAAAACATGATTCATCTTCAATTAAAAGACACTAAACTTTCTGGTCTAAGGCCTTGTTTCTATTGTGCTGGTTTCTGTTCCACATGCCATACAATCAATGTACTCCAACTACTAGAATTAAGAGAATGTGGGAGATTAACTGTAGAAGTAAATGGGAAACAACAGTACAACAAAAATGTGCTCCAATTATTTTTTTCTTTTAACTTGAATACATTGATAACATTATGGTGGTTTGGAGCTATGTATTGCAGAAAAACATGTTCTTAAACTTAATCCATTCCTGTGGGTGTGAATTCATTGTAAGTAGAACATTTTGATGAGGTTACTTCAGTTAAGATGTGACCCAATTCAATGAGAATGAGTCTTAATCCTATTATAGGAGTCTTTTAAAAGCAGAATAAAATGCACATAGAGATCAGAGGTCATGGGAAGCCAGAAGCTGAAGGTGAATGAAACCCTGAAGAGAAGGGAGAGTCCAGGAGATGCCACCATGTGCATTGCCAAGTGAAAAAGGAACCCAGGACAAAGAATCACCTGGAGCCAGTCCCAGAATGCCAAGATTTCAGGAAGGAAGTGTTACCACGATGGTGTCATGATTTGGATTTTCCTAGCCATAAAACTGTAAGACAATAAATCCCATTGATTAAGACAACAAATTGCATGGCATTTGCTTGAGCAGCCAAGGAAACTAAAATGTACAGGTATATTAGTCACATATGTAGCAGGTGAAATTCAACAAAAGGAGCTAAAAAATATACCCGTTCCTTTGCATTTGTTACTACTAAAAAATTACTATGTCCTAAATTATTGTTTTTATCTTTTACTTTTTTCAGCATTTTTCTGAGTTTAAGAAAACTTAAATCATCTTAACAAAGTATGGCTATTACAGAAATAGTCTCCAAATACAAAAAGAAGTTCATTTCTGGTCTGCATATCAAAATATAGCAAACATTTTACTAAAGTCTAATATAATTGCTTAAAATGCCATGTTATTTAACTCAACCTTACATGTTGACTTCCTATAAAGAGGAAGTTTGTTCCAAAAGCTGGTTGGGTATATGTTGTAGCAGTTTGGCAGTTTGATATAGTTATGAATTCAAAAAATAGATATTGGATTGTGCTTGTAAACTGGTCTGTTAATGTGGGCATGATTAAGTTATGATTAGGGTGTTGACTGGGTCATGTCAGTAGGATGTGGAGCCCCACCCCTTGGTGGGTGGGGCCTCAAAGATAAAAGACATGGCAAAGGACAGAGTTGGAGTAATTTTGATTTTGGAGTTTTGACGCTGAGTGTTAATGCTGGAGTCCAGTAAAGTAAGCACACAGATGGCCTGGGTCATGAGGAAGGAGAAAAGGCTCCGGGAAATGAGATGAGACATTCACCTGATGGTTCACAGCTGGCCTTGTGGAGAGAGTCAAAGCCTAGAGAGCCTCATAGTCTACAGTAACTTTGTGGAGGAAACAGAGAAGCTAAGCCCAGAGAGAAATGCAGCCCCAGGAAGAGAGGAACCCTGGCAAACATTGGCAGCTGCCTTGCTCCAACACATGGCAATGGATTTTGGTGAGGGAAGAAACTTATGCTTTATGGCCTGGTAACTGTAAGCTTCTTCCAGTTTGAACATATTTTGAAATACCAAAAACCAACCAGTTTTTGGTATTTTTGCATCAGCACTCCTTTGGCTGACTAATACACATATATTTTGAATTTGATTACAAAGGTGCCTGATAAAATACATATGGATTGGTGAAAAATAACAATCACCATTCCCATCAAAACAATTCAAAATAGTTCTAGAAAACAAGGGGCAATAGACCAATTGCATCATCTTATTTAACAAATGGCATATTTATTTATTGTATAAGATGTAAGTGAATGGCCCAAATGATTTAATTTTAAAAGCAGGTTTTGGAACAACTGAAACTCCATAGAGTAGTCATCATGAAGACCATCTGCACCCCAAGCCTAGATTGGACAATACATGTGGGCACACTTATTGTATGTTAAGGTATTTACCGTATTTACCAATCCTCTCAGTTTTTAAAAGGGGTATGGAGGTTTGCAGGTAATATCTTAGCCAGGCTAAGAATAGTTTGCAGAAAAGAAAATGGTTCAGCTTTAGAGAGCCATTCTATAAATAAATGAGGAGGTATCACTGAGTGTAAGCCATCCTCACTCTGCCAATGTGCCTGGGCAGCAATTAAATCTTAAAAGGAGTCATGGCTCCATTGTTCTTTGGTTAGAATGACCCCTAAATTTTGACATTTCTACATGTGTGTCTCAATTCCTCTGGCTCTGTTTTCCCCAACACTTTTATTTAGCTCCTGCTGAAAAGAAATCTTTTTATTTTGGAAGTTATGTGTGAGTTAATACAAAACAACTTTCTAAGTCATCTTGTCATGGTGCCAGAAATCCTTTCTTAACCCTATGAGTCTTCTTCATCCTGTAAATAGGAAAATTTGTGAATTTTATATAATTCTGTACATTCTCCTTTAATAACAAAGAATAATCAACAAAGGAATGCCATTGCAGCATGGTTCACCAAGATGTGAAGAGGTTGCATTTGCTCCCTTCCCCATTTCCTCTATCTTCCAATTACATGGCCATGAAAACCTGTGTGGCTGTCACCACTCCTCAAATGAAAAAGTTTCTTTGTTGATGTTGTGAGAAACCCGTATGGACTTCCTTGCTCTGCCTGAACCCAGACCTCATAATGCTTAGAAAAGAAACTCTGCAATAGAAAAAGGATTGGTGTGGCTCCCTCTACAGGAATGAAAAGAAAATTTGCATCTAAAATTCTAGAAGTCAACATTTGTGAACCCTTGAATGATTCATGCTCACTGCAGTTTAGTTTAAGTAAGAGGTTCTGTTAAAAACATGCTGGAGGGATTGTGGGAAGATGGCATCTGATTAGACAGACAATGCTCAGCTCTGTCACAATAACAATGGAGAAAGAGTCAAAAGCTGCCTAAGGAGGTGTTTTGGGGGCCAGCAGACTAGGACAGTGCTTCACAACTCTCAGGAAGTTGAGGGACAGAGAGACAAAGAAGCTGAAACAAAAACTCTGAGTTAAAAGCTCCCTGCTGCATGGAAGGCCTCCCTTCCCCCACCACAATGTGTAAAGTGGGAGTAACACTCTTGGTCATTGCAGCTGACTGAGAGGGGAGGAGGCATATTTCTCCCTGCCAGCTGTTATAAGAGAAAAGGGAAAGTAGTTGGGGGTGATTTTCTTCAGCAAATTTGGCCAGCAAAGCCTGCATGGAATCTTGGCTCCAGCCATATGAAACAAAGTAAAACTGAAAATGATACACCTACATGGAAAGGTGCACCAACAAGCACCATCAGCTGGCTGTCTGGAAACTTTATGGATAAAATCTGCTTTTAGGGCTCCTTTTACCCAGGAAGTAAATCTACACTCCATTAATTAGTCCCAAGCACAATTTTAATAACTTAAGCTGGACAATTTTAAAGACTCAGAATAAGTTGAACCAAATAGCAAAGAAGAGCTGTGAAAAAAATAATAACAATAGGCAAGAAAAATTGGCCATCAGACTAAATTCACCAATATATTCAGATTCTTAGACATCAGCAAAAAATTACAAGTCACACCAGGAAACAGGAAGAGGCAGCTCAGCCAAAGGAACAAAAAAATATCTTAAGGAGATATAGACAATTAATCAATGATAATCACATAACTCTCCTAAATCAATTTTAAAAATTAAAAGAAAATATGACTAAAGAGATAAAATATACTAAAAATACACTAGGTGAGCATAAAGAACAATTTGAAAGCCTGGACATAAAACTATCAGAACTCATGGGAATGAAAGATCTGATGGATGAGATTTAAAATCCTGAGTGTGACAGAGTTGGACTCAGATGTGCCTTCCCTACACATGCCTCTTCTTTCCCTTTTATTTGAACCTATAGTTGGTGCTGGAATTGGTAGGAGTATGACCAAGAAACTTTAATCTCTGGGATGCCCATGTGCCAGTTGAGCCCTGAAATTCAATGGAGCTGCAATATCTACTCTCCAGTTCATTGGACTGTACCAGTACAACTAACAAGGAGATGATGATGGACAATGATCATCCCAAGGACCCAAGAGAGTCTACAACTACAAGCAAGAGAGTCCCATCCATCTGCCCCATGGAATCAAAGCCTCTTCTCAATTAGAGGTGGAGTGGGCAACACCATCCCAGAATCCTCAGGATTTGGGAATGAACTATGGAATAAAGTAGACTTACAGGTATTCTACTATAGACTTATTGTGATTCTAGCAATGGAAGAAACTTTATCACTCATGTGGAGGCAATGGCCACTAGAGGTTCTGAGGGCAGGGAAAGGGAAATTCAGGTGAAATACGGGGACTTGGTAATTTTCCTGAATAACATTACAATGACAGATATGGGCCATTACATATATTGCCATAACCTACAAAATTGTGTGGAAGAGAGTGTAAACTACAATGTGAACTATAATCCATGCTTAGTAGCAATGCTCTAAAATGTTTTCATCAATTGTAATGAATGTACCACACTAATGAAAGATGTTGTTAATGTGGGAAAATGTGGGAGGTGCAGGAAGCGGGGCACATGGGAATCTCCTATATTTTTATATAACATTTATGTAATCTAAATACCTTTTCTTAAAAAATTTTAAAAATATATATTCAAAAAAAATCAAGTAATGGTGATAAAACTTCCCAGAAAATTTTTCCTGTTATGAATCCAAGCATCATATTCTCTAGCAGGACCCAAGATGAAGCCATAAACCCAAGTTGAAACACACACACACAAACACACACACACACACACACACACACAAATACATTAGAGACACATAATAGCAGAATTGAATTTTCAGAAGACAGAATTAGTGATTTTGAAAACAATGTCTGAACTGGACAAGTCAGGAGAACAGAAAGATGAGAGAATGGAAAAAATGGAAATGAATTACCATGTGAAATGCAAAAACATACACATTATTGATGACCCACAAGGAAAAGAAAATGGAAAAGGTTCAGAAAGAGTATTTGAGGAAACAATGACTGAAAACTTCCCTACAATTAAGAAAGACATCAATATTAATATCCAAGAAGAACAACACACCCCAAACAGAATAAATCTTAATAGACCTACCCAAAGACACCTACTATTGGAATGAAAATAAAGAAAAGATTGTGAAAGCAGCAATAGAAAAGCAAAGCATCACATAAAAAGGAAACTCAATAAGATTAAGTGCTGACCTCTTACCAGAAAGCATGGAGGAAAAGAGAAAGTCATATAATGTATTTAAGGCTCTGAAAGAGAAAAACTTCCAGCCAAGAATTCTGTATCTGGCAAAACTGTCCCTCAAAAATGAGGGCGAACGTGAATATTCTTGCTGTCCTGATTTTGTGAAAATCAAGGTAGGCTAAGCATTCACTATATTAGAAACCATGCCTGTGTCCCCATACCAAGTTTTTCTCCCTAGGTCTTGTGTTTAGAATGCTGGTGAGAAACTAAGCCTGATTTATTATACGACCATTCTGTATCCGAAAAGACTGTAACTCAAGGTATCTTTGGTTAGCCTTAAGAGTATAGCAGGGAGATGGATGTGACTCGGGTGGTTGGGCATCCATCTCCCATATGGTGGGACCTGGGATCGATCCTTGGGACCTCCCAGTAAAAATTAAAAAAAGAAAAATATAGAAGTTGCATGGGCCATCAGGCCCCATACTTGGGTGTGCTGCCAGGCCCCATGAGTGGGTGTGCCTCCAGGCCCTGTGTGCAGGTGAGGCCCCAGGCTCCATACGTGGCTGTGCCACTAGGTCCCATTAGTGGATGTGCTATCAAACCTCATGTGTGGGTGTGCCACTAGGCCCCATGAGTGTGTGTGCTGTCAGGCCCCATGAGTGGGTGAGCCCCTAGGCCCAATGAGCCATGCAGAAAGATGATGCTGCAACAGGAGATTGACACAAGGAAGAGCCAAGACAAGATGCACTGAGAAACCAGGAACTAAGATTGCACAAGTGGTAGGATGCCTGTCTCTCACATCGGATGTTCCAAGGATCAAGTCCCAGTGAAGACAGGAGGAAAAGGATGAGAAGAGAGGGCAGGAAATGGACACAGAGAGTTGCCCAGCAAATGGACACAAACCAGCAAATAAAGCAAAAACAAGAGGAATAAAATGGATAAAAGTAAATAAATAAATAAATCCTTAAAGAATGTATAAGGGAGTAGGATATGGGCTATAGTTAATAGTAATACTTTGATGATGCTCTTTCATAATTTATTAACAAATATTTCAGAACAATGCAAAGTATTTGTGGTGGGGTGATGTGTGGGAGCCCTGTATGATGTTATGCATGTTTGTTTTGTAAGTTCACAATGTTTACTGAACTCTTATAGTTTATGTATGTTCATGTAAGAATGAAATGCTTCAATAAATTGTTTAAAAAACAAAAAATAAAAAATTTTAATAAGAAAAAAAATGAAGGTGAGTTCCAATTCTTTACAGACAAACAAAAACTGAAAGAATATGTCACCAAAAGACCAAAATTACAAGAGACACTAAAAGGAGTGCTGCAGCCTGAATGGGAAAAACAAGGGCAAGATACTTGGAGAAGAGTGTAGAAATGAAGAATATTAGAAAGGGTAAATTAAATCGTAAAAAGATAGACAATAGTACAATATGACAATACATAGCCAAAAATCAAAATGGATGAAATAAGTAATGCCTTTACAGTAATAACATTGGAAGTTAATGGCTTGAATTCCACAATCAAAAGCCAAAGACTGATAGAATGCATTAAAAAATAAATGCCATCTATATGTTATCTACAAGAGACTCAACTCTGTCATAAGGACACAACCAGGTTAAAAGTGAAAGGGTGGGAAAAGATATATCATACAAGTAGTAACCAAAAAAGAACTGGGGTAGCAGTACTGATTTCAGACAAAGTAGATTTTAAATGCAAAACTGTTATAAGGGATGAAGAAAGTCATTACATATTAATAAAAGAGACAATTCAACAAGAAGAAATAACTATATAAATATTTATGCAACTAACCTAAGTGCTCCAAGATACATGAGGAACACACTGGCAAAGCTGAGGGGAGAAAAAGATTTCTCTGCAATAAGAGTTGGAGACTTCAATATACCACTTTCAGTATTGGATAGAACATCTGGCGAGAGGATAGATAAGAAAACAGAAAGCTTGAATAATATGATAAATGAACTAGACCTAATAGACCTCTATAGAACATTGCACCCCAAAACAGCAAGATATACATTCTTTTCAAGTGCTCATGGATCCTTCTCCAAGATAGACCATATGTTGGGTCACAAGACAAGTCTCAATAAATTTTAAAAGATTAAAAAGAGATAGAGATTAAACAACACACTCAAA